>SNQJ01S0088522.1:0-33447 GCA_010110895.2 Picea sitchensis
CGGAGAAATGGCCCAGATAGGTGAATGGTCCAGGCTCATGGATGATGTTTTACTTTATGAGGGTAGATTCTCTTCTAGATCTCACAGATGTGAGTGGAAGAATGGCCCAGATGACTCAGTTTATATCATGATATTGTTTTTATGTGCAGGTTGATATCGGATGATATGATTTGTATGGAGACTGTATGTCTTTGGACAATAGATGTATGCTACTGTGGTGGATGTGTTCCACTGGTTGTGACTATGTGTCATTGATTAAGTATCTATGTGCTACTTGGTGTGGTATTGTACCACTGGATTGTAGTTGTGTACTACCATGGATAGACATAGTTGTGTTCTATTGAATGACATTGTTTTGATTGCCATGACGACTATCAGTAGTGTTGAAAATGATTATCAACTAGATAGATAGTTAGTGTACTAATGGACATACATTTTCCAGACGGAAAATGGTCTAGGACATTTATTCTTCTAGAACATGTGTCTGGATTAGAAGAATAGTCCTTGTAGCCCATGGTGTGGCTTCCAACATCAGTTGGAATAGTTATTCTTCTAGGAAATATGTACGGATTAGAAGAATGGTTCTTATATAACTCTTTGGAGTGAGTGACCTTTTTAGAATCATGCCTGATTACTCATATGGAATATGGTTTTGGGATATGATGCGGTTGATGCTGTCAGATGACACTGATAGTGATGATGGTGATCGTGATCTAATTATGAGATAGCATGTATGGCTATGATGATGCTACCGGTTGAATGTATGTTTGTGCTCAATACCATTTCCTTCAATACCTTCCTATCTAGGAGGGACTGTTGATATTATGGTAGCTGTGGGAGGTATTTACCTCCATGTGTAACCTTGACGAGAATATAATATTCCAGGAAGCAAGAAGAAACCCTAAATCATTAAACCTAACCCTAGAAGACAAGTCGGCTCAAGGAAATAATTAATATTAAGTATTTAACATCCAAAATGAGAAGTTGGCCCAGGCAAATCAGGAAAAAAATATAAGTATAAGTAGCCAAACCTCATTTGGCACATTGCAGCTTGAAATTTCAGTTGGGAAGAAGTGCGCACTGTAGAAATTGGGAAAGTGTGCAAGTCTGGGAGTAATTGCAATCGATAGTTTCTGCAATCTGTATTCCTGGTTTAGGCTCATAATTTCTATTGGTTATGGTTAGAATTTCTGATCAGTATTGGTTATCTTGGTTTGATGCATTAACTATGGTTGGCTATTGGTTTGATTCCAAAATCTTTCTCTCTCAAGGTTAAGGTGTTCAGGGGTGGCTTCGGCCTATGGTTGGGTGACAATATTTCTATATTGTCTATGGTTAAATGAGCACATCCATTGCTTTTTAACAATAAGTATGGCCTATGACAAATTATTCTTCCATGTAAAATGTAAGGAGGGAACAAAGTAGCCTTTATTTAAATTTAAGTGTTGGGCGACAAAAAGAAAAGCTTGTCATCCATGTTTAATGACACAAAAAAAGTACACAATAAAATAAAAAACAATACCAGAGATTGGAAAACACAATACAAAAACCTCAAATATTCTATATTCAAATAAACTAGGTTACACAATACAACTGAATTTTTTTTCTATGATAACTGCAATTGGGCCTGCCACAGACAAAAAAAAGAAAATATGTACAATAATGAATCCTGTGGACAGTCTTTTATAGATTTCAACTTGATCATCAAATGCTTGATTCGTAAAAAACAACGAGTTGAATATCAATTTCGGGTCTTGGACTTCATTGGCACTGCCAGCTAGATCTATCCCATCTTTTTGAATAGCTTGTCTCTTCTAGATATGGCCTGCCTGCATTGGTTGGTTATTCAACATTCCATACTTTTCTTTGTTAATTTCCCTTTATCGCTGAAAACTTGGGGCTTAAGGTGCCTTCCTTGTAATGTTCCTAGTCATTGAAATCTGAGACAACTTAGAGATATGATTGAGGCCCAATTCAAAGACGAGGGAGTGGTTTTATGTGAGGTCATCTTTGGGGGAAAAAAATCCTGCTAGCCAACAAAAGCTGAGACAAAAAAATTCAAGTATGTTGTGACTGCTATTCTCCCTGTATTCGATCATCTGTTTGGTTGAAAATCCTGCCTGAAGATTTGTACTTTAAACTTCTTTGTTTTATTGTTGTAAATTAGAAGGGACATCCAAGTTAGATACAAAATGTTCCTTTGTTGAAGTACATAGATTCTTCCATCATAATAGATATGGAAAGTGTATCAAGTGCTGCAGATCACATCGGAATATATCTTTCGTCGTAGGGGTGGTAGACATCGCTCCCCACAAAATGGTCTGGAATATTCGGAAGTGACGTCCAATATTACTCCATGCTTAAATACACTCAGAAGGAAATTATAAAATTTGATACTAACGACCATGAGAAACTGTATGCATGTTTGAATCAACATTCTAAAATTATAGAACGTTTTATGCCAAATTTGCAACAGACTTGACATACAACTAGTTTCTATGTCAAAAAGTGTTGAGTGACCTTTGGATGTAGTAACAGACTCGACATACAATCAACTTTCGATCACTACTGATACTAATGTCAAGTGTAAGAAGTCATGATCTTAGGATCCAGGTAGTTTCACCTTCAGGCATCGACACTGGCGGTGATCCCAGGCTCCATATAGCTCCGGCTTCGGACATCGACACTGTGTTGAGTGCTCAACACACCCTACAAGTTTTGTGACCATTTCCTTTTGGGTACCACTTTTTTTTCTACCTTTGATTTTTTTCACCTTGGTTTGAAACTGATAATCCACTTATCTTATTCTTTCATGTATTAAGTTTCTCTCGAACATACAACAAAGAACCATCTTAAGAGACACAACGACTACTCAAGGAATCATAGACCCAAAATTATCCCGACTCACTTGAGAAGTTCAGCATCAATAAAAGATTAAGGTGGTGAAAATTTTTTGGGAAGTCAAAGCAGCTGAGTGCTGACATTCTTCGGCATCGACCGATAAGAGTATCTATTTCTTACGAATACAGCCTCGGAGAAGATTTTGTCGAAGGTCAATCCTTTTGGCTTCAACAGAAAAATGTAATCATAAGTGCCGCACAAAAGGAGGAGTCCCACCGTCGGCTGGCGACGCCTGAAACATTCCCCTGATCACCAACCCCAATGTCATCGGTATCAAGAGTCTTATCAAGAAGATAGAAATATTGGTAAACACTTTAAGTAGTAGTCGATCCCGATATTTATGAAGGTGAGATGTGACGTGACGTTTAACCCCTAGTTGTGTCAAGTACTTTGCATTCAAAGCTTTAGTTAATTCGTAGATCGCGGATTAATTACTATCTCATGCACAAATCAAAAAAGGAACTGTTAAACTCACTGATACAATGCATCTCCATCTACACCCTTGTCGTCAATTAGTTAAGTCTCAGTGGCAGAGATCCGATAGTGGTTTATTTTGAAATCTACATTTATCACCCGTATTAACTAATTGATAGGACTGGTAATATCTCCCAGTTATATTCTTCTGAGTCATTTTTTATGATCCCATCCTGCGCAACAAGAAATTCAGAACAAACAGGAGAACGAAGCTATCAGTCCAGGGGAAGCGTCCGAGGTCGAGTGAGTATTAAACAATTAAACAATTATCTTAGCAAGCATTACAGGAATGGGTCTGCTTATGGTTTACACTTCATTTTTTTTATGATTCTCATCCGATGTTGCTTTGTATACATGTTTAAAGGGCGGCTTTGATTGCAAGTACAATGTCTCCGAAGAAGGCATCCACCAGAAAATCGCCAAGGGCGCCAAAGCTGCAAGAATTGGAAATAGGAGAAGGCTCCTCCCCAGCAGTTGCTCAACAATTAGAGTTCGCCCCTAAGCCAGTGTCCATCATTAAGAGAATCACCAAGGAACCCTTTGTCCGTCCTCCAGCTTTCGCAGATAGAGAGGCAAGCATTGGAGCAAAGAAAACTTTTCCTCGCTAGGAAGAAGTCTTCAAGAAGATCAAGAAAGAATAACCCCTCGAATATACTCCACACAACGATCCTGATACAAGGAAGCTCGATGACGAGGTCCTCCCAAACATTCGCAGGGCTTACTTGCACATGGTGGCAATCCAGTCTCTGGTTTTTCCTTGCGTCAAGCTCTTGAAGTGTCTCACTGATCACAGCGATGCACATAAATGTTTGATTAATGATGACAATGGTGAATGCATTGATATTTTCCTGCCATTAGAAGTTCAAAAATACTACAAACTCAATGAGTCTAGAGAAAAGTTGAGCACTAATTTCGTGCTGAGTTTCTATGCTTCACACGACACAAGCAAAATCATGGCATCCTGGTGAAGGGAAGAAAAAAAATTCATGAATCAGACTTCTGGCTGGTGCGTGACGGTCAATCTCAGGGAACCATATGCCTATCTCATGGAACTTCTCTGCAGGTTGCATGGGAAGAAATATTGCTCCCTTTTTTCGGAAGCTTGGATTCCTTTGTCTTTCACAGTCACCATTTCAAGCACTGGTTTCAATTGGAGTGCTATCATTTCTAAATAGTTGAGCACCTGCATAAAACAGGCTCAGATGCCAAAGGAGGGAAATACCCCTACCTTCTACATGGCCTCGTATCTACTAGATGTCATCTGTGATAGGAACGCTTTTGCTGGGATTAACCTGAATTGGCACCCTTCGAAGCTCACAGTCTACGTATACTTTAACATCTTGTGGGAAAATAGGTACAAGAAATACTATGTTGTTATCTATGATCATTTTATTATGCTCATTTACTTCTTTCTCTTTAGGAAAGAATGCCCAAGATTATCAGACGAAGCAAAGAAGGTCATAGTCAAAATTGGTCACTGGTATTTAGATGAAAGAGAAACCTACATCAGGGTTTTTGGTGTCACAGGGGAAACCCATTTTTTGCCCATTTATGTTCCCGACCGGCTAGTGTTAGGAGAAATTTTCTATCAAACCATCCTACAAGGATACAACACAACTTTAGTGAAAGACAAGAAGCGAGCTTTCATACCGTATGGGTTTCATATCATCTTCTACATGGTCAAAGACACCGCGCATGCTAAACAACTTGGGCTAGGTCAATTGGAATTTCGGTTCCAAACTGGCCAATTCCGCAAACACGATCCCAAGGGATTGGTCCTGCAGCATGCGTCACAGGTATCATCCTATTGGCCCTATGCCCATGATCAATTTGAGGATGAATTTTCATCGAGAACGCTCAAGACTGGGATGTGGTGGTAGCCAGGAAGGATGATCCTAGAGGAACCTGGTTTAGAGCTATGAACTATGAAGAGCAGGCCACATTTTTGGAGTAGGCAATTCGGGGAATTGGTCGACGCCCTGAAGAAGCAGTATCATATGAATTGGAGGAAACAAATTATCCCCAAGAAGAAATTGAGGTTGTAGAAACTCATCAGGGATCCTTGGTACAAATCATAGTTTCCCCTGAAGATCAAACGGCTCAAGAGAGTAGTGCACTTTTATACCAACAATATCAGCTACTAATGAAGCAGATGTAGGATGACCCATATCTTGCCATAAGACCTGTGATTCCAACTACTATCCAAAGTTTCCCGACAGAGACAAGTGGCCCCGATCCCACAGGTCCCGATAACACCAATGGGTCAGGTAATCCTGAATCCATGACACCACCAATCGACCCCTCAGAAGGAGGAACAACTCAACCAGAGACATGTCGGGTGTCGATATAAATGCAAGAACCCAATCCTTTGAGCCCTCTTATACATATATACAGTGACAATGAGAGCCTAGATCCCCCCAGTGGAACCCCTGTACGTTTCCAAGAAGAATCAGGACCCGAAAAGACTCCTTCCCCAAGTCCCAAAAAGACCTCTTCCCCTGGACCCAAGGATCATGATGAGGAGGTCCCACAAAAGAAAGTTGAAGCTGAAGGTGGTCTCAATGTAGGAAAGTTTGATGAACTAGAAGTAGATGCAAGCCCGAGTGACGAGGCTCCGCAAAAAGAAATTGACAGTTCCATGACCAATGAGAAAGTAAGTGACAAGTCTATATCCAACACTTCTATTATACCCAATACTCAGATCCCTGGTGAGTAACAAGTATAAGTTGGATCTACAAGGCATAACAGAGAAGTTCAAGAGCCCACTCTCGAACAAATATACACTGCGGGAAGATTGGGAAAAAATCTCACATGGGGTGATCAATAGATACCAGACCCGATAGATGAGGTTGTAGACATATATGCGATATCCTATGATCAAAAGAGAAAGGATATCTTTCAGAGGACTGCAAAGAAGAGAAGAATCACCTTGGATCATTCCATCATAGTCACCACTGAGGAGAATTTAATCAATACAGTAGACGCCCGTACGTCTGAGCTGATTGGTGTGGGAAGAGCCCTCTTAGAGACCACCCAGGACAGAGCCAAGAGAGATGAAAAGGATTTGGTTGCCTCCCAAAAGGAGCTCGAACACTTGCACAGTATTACCAATTACTATAAGGATGCTACATAGACCTCTGTGTATCTAAAAAATGAATTTGGTAAAGTTTACAACGAGTTCAAGGAGGAAAGACACCTGTTAATCTCGAATATAACCAAATTTCAGGAAGACACTCTCATGGCACTCGCAACATGTAAGGAAATGGAGCGATGGTATGAGAAGACACAACAAGCGGTGGAGAGGCTCGATTATATTGAGTCAATCCAAAAAGGTCAAGAAAAGGAAGACCACGACATTAGGCTAGTAAGTAAAAGGAGTCTCAATCGCATGTAGAGATCGACCAAATACTGGGCTAAAATGTCTCGAGTTCCACACGGAGAAATCCAAGAACAATGGGCCAGATGTTAGAAGCACTAGGATAAAATAAATAAAATAATGAAAGATATCGGACTCCCCGAGTTTGGTACCCCCGATATTTACCAATCTAAATGAAATAATCAAGTTGTGCACCGAACAAGATGCGTTATGGACTGAAGAATGTGCAAAGGTCACCGATGCAAATCCATGGCAAGTGAAACAGTTCGTAGGACATCCGATCAAATCCCGAACCATGTTTCTCCAATTGAAATTTAGTCTCGCGAAGTATCGGGTGCACGCGACAGAAATCAGAGGGATATATGCGGCTCCAATTGAACAACATAGATTTCCATGGGCCAACACCTGTGAGGAACTCTTTATCAGATGGTCTAATTATGAAAGAAGCCACTCTTTTCAAGAAACGTTTGGGATGGACTGTTGAAAGACTGTTAGATGATAACTCCACGTGGTGATTTTTTATTATCTCCAATTGTATTTAGTCATTAATTATTGTTAAACTTTATATTATAAATAGAGACATCGACCAATGAGTCAAGGGTCGATGGTTGTTGCAAGACCTCTTTCTTTTGGTTGTTGATAATTATTTTGAGACTGCTATGAATTGAGAAGTCCTTCTGGACCAAAGACAAGCTATCTTCATTAGATGTATGTGATTAGAGTTGGAGAAGAATTACTTCCTTTCCTGTTCCATGAACGTTGCAGTAAATGAGTAAGAGCAATTGATTATGTTGTCAAGTTATCTGGTACAATGTTTTGATGTTCTTTGCTTTAAATGATGAAGATAAATCGTTGTACTGTTATGTGATGAATGTTATGGTAGATGAATTATTTTTCTTACCATTATCTTGATTACATATGTGTTTTCTTTCTGTTAATTAGTTCTCTCAGACAGTAATTCGATGTTCATTTGGTTGATGTATTATTACTAGGACTTTTGGCATAAATTTGTTGTCTGCATGTTCGAGCATCGGGTTATCCCAATTTTGACCTCTTCCCAATAGTTTAAACTTATGTCCTATTGTTTGTCAAGTTGGTTTATACTAGCTTGCATCTCTCACACTATCCCCGTCCAAGAGAAATACAGAAAAAAGAATTGTCCTAACTGAGAAAGAGCCTCCAACAAGAAGACACAAAAGCCCATCGATAATCTGGCTAGATCGCAAGATCTAGAGAACCATTCCACTCCAAATGCTACAGAGCCTAATTGGTCCTCAGTGGCGGGTTTGGTTCATGATGTTGAGTTAGGGGATTTAGGCCCCATCAACACATTGGCGGTGGAAATGGGAACAATGTTATTGTTTGTAGTGCGACAATGCGGTGAACAAGTAGGGTTGACATTGTTAAAGAACTTAGACTGCAGAATTGTCAGACCTGCAAAGAACATTGACTTTAGTGTTGCTTTGTCAGGATGACTACAATGTTTCTTTGAGTCCAGAAATCTTTGAACATTGGGTGTCTTGTGTGATAATTACCTAGAAATTAAGTACATGTCAAACATCTATTATCTGACATTGCAGTGTTAATGCAATTTCCATAGTGGGCGACGACTTGATTGCATTGGCAGAAGCAATATTAATTGTGTGATCAATTAACATCCTTGGAGGACGTGAATCCCAAACAATGGCTAAAAAATTTCGAACAACTGTGTGTTCAAAAAATACATTATTCTATATTTAAAAAAAGAAGAAATTGTATTTTTCGAGGGATTTTTGTTTTTCAAATATCGGATCCACTGCAAAAGAAGAAATGCATTTTCGTTATCCAAAGCAAGGAAAACAACATGAAGATTGATATTAGGTGGGAACAAATATGGAATACACCACTACATTAATGTCTCTTCTAAAGAATGAAATGAAATGATTACATGAAGGTGGTAGTAAAAGGTGATTTTCATAAACCAAATCATTACCTGAAGATGCCAAACTTCTTGCAGAAGGTGGTAGTATAAATTAATCTTCAGAAAGTGTTACAAAGTCCATAATACATAATTCATTCCCATTAACTTTTCCCAGTTACATGTCCATGCAGGCATTAGAAACTTTTGAGAGCATTGTTCCCTGGTTATATACCCGCCTTCAAGTAGGAGGAGAATATTCATGCAAAGAGAGGCAAGCTCATTGACCCAGATGCAATCATATGCATAGGAATAATGAAAAAAAATGTGCAATAGCGATAGCAAGTTGATTGTTAGTGGAGTCTATTACTACATCCAGAGGACGGTGAACAAACTTTGAAAAAGAATATGACTTTCTGTCAAGTTTGTTGCCACACCGAGAAGTAGCTCAACAAACTTGAAATAGAAACTCCTGTAATTTCAGAATGTTTATTCAACTACCCATACCGTTTCTCATACTCGTGATGATCCAAATTTATAATTTCCTTCTAAGTATATTCACGAATGGAGTAATATTTCTCGTCATTTCCGAATATTCTAGACCATTTTGCAAGCCACGATATGTGCAACTCCTATGACGAAAGATAAATTCTTGTGTGGTGTGAAAAATTTCATACACTTTCCAAATCTGTGTTGTTGGAATAAACTATATAATTCAACGAAGGAGAATTTTATAGGTGACTTGAAAGTCCCTTCGAACTCCCAGCAAGAAAACAAAGAAGTTCAACACAAAAATCTTCAGGCAGGCCTTTCAACTAACAAAAGCATCGAATATAGGGAGAACACCAATCATAAGATACCTTTTTTTGTGTATGAGTTTATGTTGGCTAACATAGTTTTTTTTTTTTTCGCTCAAAGCTGACATCACATAAAACCATTCCCTCCTCTTTCAATTGGGCCTGAATGGCATCTCTGATTTGTCTCACATGTCCATTATCAATAACATTACAACGAAGGCACCTTAAATCCCAACTCTTCGATGGTAGAGAGAAATGGGAATAAGTATTTAAAAGGAACGTTGGAGGATGATAGTATAATCTTCCATACAATTTGGTTTAATTTTTTTTAATGGCATATGCCCTTAATATTTTCTCTTATTAATGCCAATCTGTTCGAATATGTGTGTTGAATAGTCACTAATAACATGAGTTAACATTCCCATATGCAAGCAAATTCTCAAATATGAAAACCTGTAATATATGTACAGTATTAAAGAGCGATGATGCCTTTAAAAAACTATGATAATGCCTTTAAAAAACTATGATGATGCCTTTAAAAAACTAAAATAACCAACACTTTTTGCAAATTAAAAATGCACGCAATTTTTTTTATCAGATCCCATAATATTCGCCTATTAATGAGTTTTAATGGGAGATGTCCTCGAGATTTCCACTTATTAAAGCCAATATTTTTGAACCTGTCTGGTGGGTTGTCAATAGTAAAATCATAATTAATGTGCATTGGGAAGGGCATAAGGTAATGCTTTGAAAATTTTCTGAACCTAGGAGTGCGTGAACCCGCGAAACTTTGAAGAATCAACTAAGTATGGAAAGGCAGGTTAGACAGACGAAGTCATCGTAGGTATAGTCAGCCTTGTGAGTTCAAGGAGTCTGGAGTCGAATTTTAGAGCACATAAGTTTTAGGTGCAATATGTATACCTCGAACACAAGTTACCAAAGTTCGATATCACCTATTCGTGAACCCGTGTTCATAAAATTGAATAAGTATGCAAATGAACGATGATCAGTTGGACTCGCAATGTGAATATATAGATGGAGATGGAGATTTTTCAGTTCGCCACATCGGGAACCCACGAGAATAGAAACATGACAAAGTATAGAGACAAAAACACATAACAAAGGGTAAGAACAAAAGGAAAAAACATGCAAGTTTAAAAGAAATTGGCTAAGTATTCAAACAAACAATGGTCGGTTGGACTCCTGATGTGAAGATATATATGGGTGAAAATGCATTGCAACATGCCTGTCAAGCTATGCAAGAATGAAACCACAAAAATAAGACCCATCGGTGAATGGAGAAGGACATAAGCACAACCCCTAGCCCACAAACTGTAACAACAGGTCCAATTGCAGATGTAGGACCCCAACCCTGCAAAGTTGAAGCAAACAAAAACAACCAACAAATAACAAACCAGTGAAGAAGCACCGAAAGGCCCAACTACAGTTGCAGGACCTCAACTCTGCAAAGTTGAATCAAACAACAATAAGAAGCATCCAATGAACCAAGGAGCAAGCACCAACAAATTGACCATGAATGCCGATGAAGAACAATATTGGCCAAATTCACTACACACAAGATTGTATCAAAAAATTCGGAGGAAAATGTATTGTAACACATATGTTAAGAAAAAATTTCAGGCTATGAGGCCTATCAGGCAAACATTTAAGGCTATGAATACCATCCAAAGGCCTGCCACTGTGCAACCAATTAAGAAAGGTGCAATTTTCACGGTTGGTATTTTTCAATACCGGGAGCATTCAAAATCCTCTTTCTATCCATCTTTGTATGTGATTACTACGACTAGAGAAGTAGGACTGTAAATATGTCTTCGTCTCGTTCCTGATCACAGCCACAGTGATGTATAGGAAAATGAAATCGTATCTTCTCCCCACATACAAAGATGTTATGCAAGAGTATTTCGACTTAGGCATCCCCAACAGTGAAATTTCTCACCTGCAAACTGCAAATAGCAAAGAAATCTAAACACGACACCGAAACCTACCCTTTAATGGGGAATGACATAAGGCCAATTTCAATCGCGGTTGAAGAAACCCAAGTGTGAAAACTACAACAACACCAACAGGAAATCAAGAACAAGAGAAACAAGCAAACAAGAAACCAATGAACAAGCAAGGAGCAAGCATGGACCACTGGACCAATAATGCCCCTGAAGAAAGGTGCAATTTTCACGTTTGGTATTTTTCAATACTGTGAGAATTCAAAATCCTCTTGCTGTCCATATTTGTATGTAATCACTACGACCAGAGAAGTAGGACTGTAACGCTATCTTCATATCATTCCTGGTCGCCAATGTTCGATACATAACCCACCTCAATCGTAGCCACAATGGCGTATAGGAAAAGGAAATCATATTTTATCCTCACAAACAAATATATTCTGCAAGAGGATTTTGACTCGGGTGTCCCCAACAGTAAAATGTCTCACCTGTAGACTGCAAATAATAGAGGAGGATAATCACGACACCGAAACCTACCCATCGATGGGGAATGATAGAAGGCCAGTTCCAATCGCGATTGCAGAAACCCAAGCATGCAAACTAAAACAAGACCAACATGAAAACAAAAACAACAACAACAGGAAAACAAGAAACCAATGAACAAGAAAGGAGCAAGCTTGAACCACTGAACCAGTAATGTCGCTGAAGAACAATATTGCAGAGAACATTGCATAAAACAAAAAATATATATATATAAAAATAGAGGATTTCGTGTATCGAGAAATTTTGAGCACCTCAGGATTTTGGGTATCAGGAACTCACAAAGTATTTATCTCCCCATCTTCTGAAATAAGAACTTGTGATGACCACTATGCCAGATCGACGGTCCTGATTACTCCACATTCCGACGGTCCAGATCCTTTTTTCGTGAAGTCAAAATTTCAAGACTCGCGACTTCCGAAAGCAACTTCCTCCACTCTCTTGACTCCCGACTTCTCGATATTCTAGAGTTCCAAATCAACGGCTCACACTCCTTCAGATATGACGGTTACTATCTCTCCTGAGCTTGTGAGTGTTGAAATACTCTTGCCCTTATCCTCCCCACAGATCTATTGGATCCAACGGCCCACGAAAATTGATGTTTTCTCCCTTCAAGAATTTCTACCGTCCGTCGAGGTCTCGATGGTTCCTCGCCAAATGAGTTGGCGTCAACCTTCCCGAGCTTGATTCCACGAGGTGACTTCAAAACTCATATTTTCTATGAACTTCCCTCGACTCTATCCTTCCTGAGATTGATCCTTACTGCAAAATCAAGGATTCTAAGGAATCTTGCTTGCACTCCTTGCAACTTCCACAATAACCTTTGGTTATTCGAACACTCCAACTCTGCGCACTCCTTGCGAAAAAAGTTCTTCAACCACTCCCTTGGGTTGGAAAATTTTAAGTCTCTCCTTAGCCTGCACAGACCTTGCATGGCTCTGTGCTATACTCACACTTCTACTGGTATGAGTTAACATTATCTCTCCTGCGCTTTCTGAGATAAACTCAGAACCTTGTCAACACACTCCTTCCAGACTTTCACTGCACTCCTTGCAGGAATTCTTAGGAAGATAAACAATTGAAATTCATACTCTCCTCATAGACTTTATACATTCAACATGAAATCACATACATATGGCATTGAAACAAATTCATAATAGAGACTGGAATTAAAATGTAAACATACCATTCAATAGATGCATACAGGAACCAAAATACACTAGACAATTGGATCAAAGCATTTTTATATTAATTCAAGTGCTTTTGTACACAGTCTAAAACAACAAAAACTATCTGCTCATATAAATTCTAAAATCTTTGTTCTTCTCTTCTCTCCTATGATCTCTCTTGCTCTACTATTCTCTTACAATGAGAATGACAATACAATACATACGAGGGAGTCTTCTTGAATTTTCCCTCTTACAATCCTAAACTATCTTATCGAATTAAAGACTACAACTACTTTACATTTATTCTAATAAATGTTCGCAACCGACAAATGAGAGCAATGCTCAAGATCTATATTACAATCCCCAAAACATTAAAAGAAAATACATGCTTCTATCTATTACATTAATGGTTCGTCTTTTGAAATTAAAAAAATGTCTTCAAAATGCACACTGGCATATCTAGTTGTCTTCCACCTTCGCTTGCTAGCAATGCTCCTGCATCATACTCATTTGGCTGAAAAATTCATGGACTCCTATCCATGAGCTCCTGCACCGTCTGTCCATGTTTCTAGATATCTTCTTCACTTTCCCAACTAGCATCTTCAATCAGGTGTCCTTTCCACTTTACCAAATATGTCTTCCTTCAGGTCTTCTTGCTAACTCTCTGATCGATGATCTTTTCCATCTATGGATTTTCAGCTACAAGCATCTGTTTGACCCAATGAATTTCCTTCTGACTCTCTACTCCTCCCACTTCATCTGCTCTGTAAAGATACACATCTTCTACGTTGAATATGGGTGATATGCCCACATCATCTAGAAATTCTATCTCATAAGCATTTGCCTCAAATTTCCATAAAATTCTACATATCCCTATCCTTTTCATCTTCAGTTTATTATATGTTCCCCTTGGGCACCTTTCTTTTATTAGATGTGCCAAAAATAAATCTCCCACTTCGAATTGAAGCTCTCTCCTGTGTTGATCTTCTCTGCGCTTGTATTCCTGGTTGGAACTCTGCAACTGCTCTTTAATCTTATTGTAGAGATCCTGCATCTTTGCTACAAAATCTTCCGCTCCAACACTCCTGAACTCATTATGCTCTAAGTCTCTCAACTCAGATAATCCCCTTGGCTGCATTCCATACATTATCTGAAATGGGCTCTGTCCTGTGCTCTTATTATGTGAGTCATTATATGAAAATTCTGCTTGCAGCAGAATATGATCCCACTGACTGTGATGTTAAGTTACTAAACTCCTCAATAATTCTCCCAAAATTTGATTTACTAATTCGGTCTGTCCATCCGTTTGACTCGCGACTTCTAAAAGCATCTTCCTCCACTCTCCCGACTCCTGACTTCTCTATATTCCATAGTGCCAAATCAATGGCTCACACTCCTTAATATCTGATGGTTACTATCTCTTCTGAGCTTGCAAGTGTTGAAAGACTCTCTCCCTTATCCTCCCCGCAGATCTACTGGATCCAATGGCCCACAAAAATTGACGTTTTCTCCCTTCAAGAATTTCTACCGTATGTTGAGGTTCTCGATGGTTCCTCGCCACATGAGTTGGCGTCAACCCTCCTGAGCTTGATTCCACGAGGTGACTTCACAACTCATCTTTTCTTTGAAATTACCTTGACTCTATCCTTCCTAATCTTGATCCTTACTGCAAACTCAAGGATTCTAAGGAATCCAACTCACACTCCTTGCAGCTTCCACAATAACCTATGGTTATTCGAACACTCCAACTTTGCGCATTCCTTAGGACAAAAGTTCTTCAACCGCTCCCTTCTGTTGGAAAAGTTTATGACTCTCCTCAACCTGCGCACACCTTGCACGACTCTATGATATACTTTCACTTCTACTGGTATAAGTTAACGTTACCTCTCCTGATCTTTCTGAGATAAACTCATAACCTTTTCAACACACTCCTTGCAGACTTTCATTGCACTCCTTCCAGGAATTCTCGGGAAGAGAAACAATTTAAAATCACACTCTCCTCACAGACTTCATACATTCAACATGAAATTACATATTCAACATGAAATCACATACATATGGAATTGAAACAAATGCATAACAGAGACTGGAATTAAACTGTAAACATACCATTCAATAGATGCATACAAGAACCAAAATACACCATACAATTGGATCAAAGCATTCTTATATTAATTCAAGTGCTTTTGTACATGGTGTAAAACAACAACAACTATCTGCTCATACAAATTCTAAAATATTTGTTCTTCTTTGCTCTCCTATGCTCTCTCTTTCTCTACTATGCTCTTACAATGAGAATGAAAATACAATACATACAAGGGAGTCTTCTTAATTTTTCCCACCTACAATCTTAAACTATCTTATCAAATTAAAGACTGCAACTACTTTACATTTATTCTAATAAATGTCTGCAAGAGACAGATGAGAGAAACGCTCAAGATACGTATTACAATCCCAAAAACATTAAAAGAAAATACATCCTTCCATCTATTACATTAATGGTTCATCTTTTGAAATTCAAAAATGTCTTCAAAATGTGCACTGGCATATCTAGCTGTATTCCACCCGCGCTTGCTGGCGATGTCCCTGCATCATACTCCTCTGGATGAAAAATTCATGGACTCCTGTCCATGAGCTCATGCACCGTCTATCCATGTTTCTAGATATGTGATTCACTTTCCCAACTGACATCTTCAATCGAGTGTCCTTTCCACTTTACCAAATATGTCTTCCTTCGGGTTTTTTGCTAACTCTCTGATCGATGATCTTTTCCATCTGCATATTTTTAGCTAAATGCATCTGTTTGACCCAATGAATTTCCTTCTGAATCTCTACTCCTCCTGCTTCATATTCTCTGTAAGGATACATACATTCTACATTTAATATGGGTGATATGCCCACATCATCTGGCAATTCTATCTCATAAGCATTTGCCTCAAATTTTCGTAAAATTCTACACGGCCCTATCTTTTTCATATTCAGTTTATTATATGTTCCCCTTCAGAACCTTTCTTTTCCGAGATGTGCCAAAACTAAATCTCCCACTTTGAATTGAAGCTCTCTCATGTGTTTATCTGCTTTGCGCTTGTATTCCTGGTTGGAACTCTGCAACCGCTCTTTAATATTACTGTGGAGATCTTGCATCTCTGCTGCAAAATCTTCCGCTCCAGCACTCCTGAACTCATTCTACTCTAAGATACTCCCCTTGGTTGCATTCCATACATTATCTGAAATGGGCTCTATCCCGTGCTCCTATTAGGTAAGTCATTATATGCAAATTTCGCTTGCGACAGAATTTGATCCCACTGACTGTGATGTTTAGTTACTAAACTCCTCAATAAGTCCCCCAAACTTCGATTTACTACTTCAGTCTGCCCATCTGTTAGAGGGTGATATGTTGAGCTAAAAGATAAATTCGTCCCCAACTTCTTCCATAGTGTCCTCCATAAATGACCAACAAATTTGGTATCTGTGTCTGAAACAATACTCTTGGGTAAACTATGAAGTCGAACAACTTCCTTGAAAAACAAAATTGCAATGTGTATTACATCACTGGTTTTCTGACATGGAATGAAATGTGCCATTTTGGAAAATCTATCGACTACCACAAATATGGAATCATAACCTCTTTGCGTCCTTGGTAGTACCAACAAAAAATCCATGCTTACCATGTCCCATGACCTCTCTGGTATTGGCAATGGTTGATACAACCTAGTATTTTGTCTTTTCCCCTTTGTGTGCTGGCAGATTCTACACCTGTTGACAAATTTCCACACATATGTCCTCAATCCTAGACAATAATACAAACTGTTTAGCTGCGGAAATGTTTTATCATGGCCAAAATGTCCAGCCAATCCCCCACTATGCTTTTCCTTCAAAAGGTTTTCTCTCATAGATCTCTTCGGGATACATAACTGATTTCGTTTGACTAACAGTCCATTCTGAATTAAATATTCAATCCATTGGCTCCTGTCTCTTAAAACAAGATTCTCACATGCTTCATAAGTGTCCTTGAAATCTGAATCATCTTTGTACATTTCCTTAAGGCTATCAAAACCTAAGGTCTTCACTCGAAACTCCTGCAGAATCAAACATTTCCTGCTCAATGCATCAACAACCTTGTTAGCATTTCCATAAATGTGCTTTATAACAAAAGTAAATTTCTGCATGAACTCAACCCATTTTGCATGTTTCTGGTTCAGTGTCCCCTGTCTGGTTATAAACCGTAAGGCCTGATTGTCGCTATACAAAACAAAATCTTTTGGAACTAGGTAGTGCCTCCATTTCTTCAGTGCATGTATTACTACATACAAATCTTTATCATAAGTGGAGTAACTTCTTTTGGCCTCATTCAGTTTCTCACTGAAGTATGAAACTGGTCTATTGTCTTGACTTAAGACTACTCCAATCGTAAATCCACTTGTGTCACATCTCACTTGAAATGTCTTACCGAAATCTGGTAGAACCAAAATTGGTTCTCCATTTATCTTCTCTTTCAACAACTTGAAACTTTTCTCTATTTCTTCTGTCCAATGAAAAATTTTATGTCTTTTCTTGATTGTTTCCATCATTGGTGCAGAAATCCCACTAAAATTTCCAATGAACTTCCTGTAAAAACTGACTAGTCCATGGAAGATTTTGACTTCAAAGATATTCCTTGGTGACGACCACTCTTTGATTTCTTTTACCTTCTCTGGATCCATTTTCAACACATTCGAAGAGATCACAAAACCCAAATAAATGAGTTTTGTCTTCATGAAAGATGACTTCTTCAGATTTATCAACAACTTCTCTTGCTGCAACCTCCTCATCATTAGAGTTAAATGTCTCAAATGTTCTTCCTCACTCTTACTGAAGATCAATATATCATCAAGATACACAATTACAAACTTTCCAATGAAATATTTCAAGACTTCGTTCATCAATCGCATGAAATTACTTGGTGCATCCATCAAGCCAAATGACATAACAAGCCATTTGTACAACCCTTCATTCATCTTGAATGTTGTCTTCCATTCATCACCTTCCCTCATTGTAATCTGATGATAGCCACTCTTCAAATCGATTTTTGAAAAAAACCTTTGCTCCACTCAAGCAATCCATCAAGTCATCCATCTCGGGTAAAGGAAATTTGTACCTGATGGTGATTTTGTTTATAGCCCTTGAGTCTATACACATTCTCCATCCACCATTCTTCTTTGGACTTAACACTGTTGGTACAGTGCATGGACTCAAGATTTCTCTAATCAACCCTTTGTCCATCAAATCCTGGACTTGCTTCTTAACCTCTTCATTCTCCTGCGGTGTCAATTTGTACGTTGTTTTGTTTGGAAAACTCGCTCCTGGTATAAGGTCAATATGATGGCTTATACTTTTGATGGGAAACAACGAGCAAGGCAAATCGTCCACCACTATATCAGCGAAATTCTCCAGTAGTTCTTGAATTTCCTCAAGTAGATCATCTATTGAGGTACTGGTCAAGATGACTCTAGGTTTTCTAAACACACCAAACTGCATTTCTTCCCCTTTCCTGAATTCATCCAGAAGTTCCTTCCCACTCATGAGATTATTATATTGCTTGTTTCTTATTTCTCCTTCTTGTCTTCAATTGGCAACAACATATGTGTCCTACCATTTTTCTCCAAGGTGTAAGTGTTCTTTCTTCCATGATGAATAACATTTATGTCATATTTCCAAGGCCTTCCCAACAAAATATGATAGACATCCATGGGAATTACATCACATAAAATCTCATATCTATATCCCCCTATCTTAAATTCAACTGAACATTGTTTAGTGACTGTTACCCGATGTCCTTTTTGAAACCACAAAACTTTATATGGGCTTGGATGTGAAACTATCTCCAATTCCAGCTTCTCCACCATCTTTGTGGATACTAAATTATTCGTGCTTCCACTGTCAATTATCACCTTGCATACCCTATCTTTGGTCTTGCAAGCAGTCCTAAACAAATTGTTCCTCTAGACTGGATTTTCCAT
The DNA here is from genome assembly GCA_010110895.2 of Picea sitchensis. Classification (NCBI taxonomy): domain Eukaryota; kingdom Viridiplantae; phylum Streptophyta; class Pinopsida; order Pinales; family Pinaceae; genus Picea; species Picea sitchensis. The sequence goes on from SNQJ01S0088522.1 coordinate 19,115, forward strand.
CTCTTTCTCTGGTTTCAAGAGAATTTTCCTCAGCATCAAGGATCTTCCACCTTCTACATCTTCTTCCTCAACATTTATCCTTTGCGATTATGAAATGTGAGCTTTGTCTCCTCTATCCCTTTTTCTATCAGGACATTCCCAAGACTTGTGTCCTATCTTTCCATAGAAAAAACACTTTACTTCACCTCCTCTGCCTCTTCCTCTAGGAAACGTATTCCTATCGGCGTATTGTCTCCCTTGTGAACTTCCTACCCTTTCTAGGTGATTATGAGGCTTCTTTTCTTCATCTTTGGGCTTTTGTACTATGTCCTAGGCAATTTCTTTGCATTTTCTCTGAATTCTACCTTTGCCCCTTTTACCTTGCTTCCAGGCTAATTTCTCTTCAGCCTTCAAAGCAACCTGATAAGCATCTTCCACATTTTTGATTGTCACCATGCTCATATTGTCCTGAATCTCATATCTCAGGCCATTCATATATCTGGTGACCTTTTCATCATCACTCTCACGATGACCATATCTGATATTTAACCGGTAAAATTCCTCTGTATACTCCTTCACTGTCATCCCTTTATGTCTCAAATTCCGCATTCTTCGAAACAAATTTATTTGGTAATATCTGGGTATGAATTTGGCTTTCATCTTCACTACCATTCTTGATCAGGGGATCAAATTTTGCTCAAAAATTCAAAGTGCTTGGAATCACTTCAAACCGGACGAGAGCGTAGGCCTCGTCGTTGCAATCTATTCATAAAGTCAAACAGGCAAAAAAAAAGGATGCTGACTGTACAGTCCGTACAGGCTGACGTGGCAGGGTCGTACGACCGTACTATGACATGGCATGTGATGATGTGGCAGAGTTTGGTTGGTTGTTGAGGGCGAATGATATCTCGACACATGGCATTGTGTGGTCAAGTGATTAGGTGCCACGTGGCCCAATCATGGGCTGCCATGTGGCACCCTGGTATTGGTTGATTGTTTGTTTGATATAATGTATTGGAGTCCGTGGGGTTCAACCCCCAGACCTCCCCACAGGCGTAAGCTTTGACAATGGCCGCCCTACCAGCGCGCCATCCATTGGTTCTTGTTAACCATATGGTTTCAAACATATTTAAGTTTGATTATTGTTTAAAATGGCGGGGGGGTCGGGCCGGGGCTTAGCCCGACCCGTGGTTTTGTTCCACAAACATATGACCAGTGGTAATATTGCGCGCGGGGGTTACGATGGATGGAGCCCCTGGTCGCGGGTGTTTATATATATATTTCATATGGAGTGTATTGTATATGCCATGTGACCCATTGTTATATGTGCGCGAGATTTTTTTAAAAGTGGTTTACACGGTTTAAAAACCGACCCGCCATGTGTCATTACTTCATTTGGTTGCAAAACAGAGCCCTTTTATTATAGCGCGAGGTCATATTATGACCCATATGCCCGAGGTGCTAGGCGGTTAGGGGTTGGCGCACCCATAACCGTCCTATAGTTTGCACCGTTGGTGCGGTTGCGCCCGGTGCTGGGTTTTTACGCTATATATTGTGTGTGTGCCAAGTTCATTTCACAAGGGTGCGTTTTGTAGATGCAGAGACAACAAGCTTGAAGGGGGGACTTCAAGGAGGCCTAACTTCTTCATTTTTCAACCGATTGAGGTGCCGAAAGAACCCAGATAGGGGTTTCTGGACGCTCTGAAGCTGTTGGAGCAGTCGGTTGGTCAGTTTGAGTATTGTAAGGCATGTTTTTGAGAACTTTGAGCAATTAATAATAATGATCCATTGGAAGCTGGACCAGGAGATGTAGCCCAAGAGAGGGGTGAACTCCTTTATTAATTGTTGTGTTTATGTGCTTATGTTCATTGATTATGCTGCTGTCTATGTGTATTTTGCATAAGTAATCCCTTAATTTATGTGTTGAAAAATTGACCCATTTGCTTTAAACACGTAACATTTACATTGCAATAATTTCAAGTATTTCAAGTCTTCTTCATTTTTAGATCAATTCTATCCCAGCTTTTAATTATTTATTTTCCCTTGCAATGCCTGTCAGCCTACAGTTCATCCCACCACAGTGCTGCATGTCCTTTTAGTCTAGTGACAACATGCTTTACTTTCTTGTCTTCTTCGATATATTCATAATCAAAATATTTATCCAGAGCTCTAAACCAATCTAGTAGCTCCTCAACGTCCAAGTTGCTTTCATACATCGGGATGTACAACCTTTCTCTGGCACCTATTCTTGCAACAACTTTAAATAGACGTTCCTCTGTAGAATTTTCAACTACAAATTCTTCAACTCCTTCTTTGTTCTCGCTTTCAGCCTCACTGATATCTCCAGTATCATGTGTTCGTCTCTGTGTTGTCTCCATAACATATAACCAAGCACGAAGTTCTCTCATTTCCCTCTCCATGGCTAGATCAGGTAAAGTTCTTTCTGGACGTCTTCTTGGCGGCATTGTTTCAATCTATCCATGCAGAATTCAAATCAAAACTTTCCTCTGTCTTCCCTTGCTTACAGAAAACAATAGTTGTAAGCTCTGATACCACCTGATGTAGAGCCCCACCTCAGCAGGGTCTGCTGACCTCCCGGTCTATGGATCTTCGAACTCCTCTAAGATGAAATGGCTCCTCGGTCCATGCTGGAACCCTCAATACTTAAAAACCATAGGTCCTTTTATGAACCCCGCCTATGCAAACAAGCACTGGGCACAAGCTCCCCTCACACAACCACCGACAGTGACCACAAGCCTAACTAACATGAACTTCACATTTCATGATTTCAGGAATTCTAGTGCAAGTCGCCCCAACTCCTCCAATTCCTGAACTCCGAAATAGGGCTTAATGGTCCCTAGCTCCTCCCTTAAATTCTTTCTTGATGTGACCTCTGACTGCGACCTGGGCCCCAGCTTCTGAGCGCCTCAGGATTTCACGTATCAGGAACTCACAAAGTAGTTCTCTCCCCTTCTCTCGAAATGCAAACTCACGATGACCGCTATGCCAGATCAATAGTCATGATTCCCCCACGATCCGACGGTCCAGATCCTTTTTTCGTGAAGTCAGAATTTCGTGACTCACGACTTCCGAAAGCAGCTTCCTCCACTTTCCCGACTCCCAACTTCTCAATATTCCAGAGTGCAAATCAATGACTCACACTCCTTCAGATATGATGGTTACTGTCTCTCCTGATCTTGCAAGTGTTGAAAGACTCTCGCCCTTATCCTCCCCACAGATCTACTAGATCCATTGGCCCACGAAAATCGACGTTTTCTCTCTTCAGGAATTTCTACCATCCGTCAAGGTTCTTGATGGTTAATCACCAAATGAGTTGGCATCAACCTTCCTACGCTTGATTCCACGAGGTGAATTCAAACCTCGTATTTTCTCTGAACTTCCCTCGAATCTATCCTTCCTGAGCTTGATCCTTAATACAAACTAAAGGATTCTAAGGAATCCTTCTCACACTCCTTGCGGCTTCCACAATAACCTCTGGTTATTTGAACACTCCAACTCTGCGCACTCCTTGCAACAAAATTTCTTCAACCGCTCCCTTGGGTTGGAAAAGTTTAAGACTCTCCATAGCCTGCACACACCTTGCACAAATTTGTGCTATACTCACACTTCTACTGGTATAAGTTAACGTTATCTCTCCCGATATTTCTGAGATAAACTCAAAACCTTGTCAATGCACTCCTTGCGTACTTTCACTGCACTCCTTGCAGGAATTTTAAGGAAGAGAAACAATTGAAGCTCATACTCTCCTCACATACTTCATACATTGAACATGAAATCACATACATATGGCATTGAAACAAATGCATAACAGAGATTGGAATTAAATTGTAAACATACCATTCAATAGATGCATACAGGAACCGAAATACACCAGACAATTGGATCAAAGCATTCTTATATTAATTCAAGTGCTTATATACATGGTCTAAAACAACAACAACTATCTGCTCATACAACTTCTGAAATCTCTATTCTTCTTTTCTCTCCTATTCTCTCTCTTTCTCTACTATGCTCTTACAATGAGAATGACAATACAATACATACGAGGGAGTCTTCTTGAGTTTTCCCTCCTACAATCTTAAACTATCTTATTGAATTAAAGACTACAACTACTTTACATTTATTCTAATAAATGTTTGCAACCAGCAGATGAGAGAAACACTCAAGATCTATATTACAATCCCCAAAACATTAAAATAAAATACATCCTTCCAACTATTGAAATTCAAAAAATGTCTTCAAAATGTGCGCTAACATATCTAGCTGTCTTCCACTCGCGCTTGCTGGAGATGCTCCGACATCAATGTGCAAGTGAAAGTGCAGAGGAATGGCTGGAAGGAATGACAAGATGTTTTGCTTTGAAAGACTATGCTTCCACGTCAAAAACAAAGATATCGATCTTCATATGTGGAGGTGTAACCCCCACCATTTGGAATGGGTAACCCAGAAGTGTTGAGGGACTTAGAGGGAGGACCTCCATGACAAGAAGAACATTTTGTGTATGGGTTAAACCCTAAGACAATGGCCATGGTGTGGATGTGGAAACCATTGTCAGTAGCCAAAGCAGTTGAAAATGCTCCTTACTTAGAAGAGCATATGAGCTTAAATGGAGGTATGAGATCGACTGTTCCACAATAGCCTAGATTTGTGGGGAAGGCCCCTAGGACCTTCTCCTAGAGAAGAATCTCTAGGTCACCTCCTTATGGGAATATAGCCACACTTAGAAATATTGCAGTAGGTATTTCAATGGTAGCAAGTAAAACATCACACTCATCACCAATGATGCAATCAAGGCCACGACCTTCTCAGGGAGCATCTAGTAGTGAAAGGAGCTCCAGGATAAGGAACTCATTTTAGAGGCCTTCACAAGATAGTGTGAAGGTTCCATATCGTCTTACTTGTTGGGGGTGTGGAGGACCCCATTAACAACGTAACTTTCCAAAGTCACAATTAGGCTTTGTACATAGAGAAGGAAAGGCCCAGATGGGAAGAGAGAATAGTAGACACAAGATTTATGTAGCGGTTAATAACCACCAAGAAGAACATCAATTCACTATGGTGGAGTCGTCAGGTATGCTAAATCATGTCAATGTTAAAATTTATTTGATTCTGGTGCTAAAAATAGTTTCATTTCACCTTGTGCATTAGAAAAGTGTGGGTTGGAAGCCTATGAACATGATGACTTTAAACAAGTCAAGATGGCTTCAGGGGAAAAACAAGCGGTAGGACCTAGTGTCGATAATTGTTTTGTAGACTTGGTAGTGTGTACTACTAGGTTGAAGGTGTATGTCAATTTCCTAGGGACTTATGATATAATCATTGGGATGGACTGGCTAGAAGCCCATCGAGCTATGGTAGATTTTTTCATGAAGAGGGTGTTATGTGTTGATGATGAAGGAAGGTCAGTAGAGATCCATGGTATATGAAGGAAGGTGTCTCTACGCTTTATCTTGACAATGAAGGTTAAACGTTGCATGAGGCAAGGTTGTCAATTATTTGTAGTGGAAGAAATCAATAAAGGGAAAGGACCCTCTATGGATCAATATCCAATTTTGTCAAAATTTAAGGATGTTTTTTCAAAAGAGTTGCCACGGTTACCTCCTGAAGGGAGCTTGATTTTACCATCGAGCTAAAACCTGGTGCAGAGCCGATTTCCAAGACACTGTATAGGATGATGGCTCCAGAAATTTGTGAGTTGCAGATGTAGTTGAAGGAGCTACTTGACTTAGGGATAATAAGACCCAATGCTTCACCTTGGGGTGCACCAGTAATATTTGTCAAGAAGGACGATTCCTTATGATTGTGCAAAGATTACCTGGAATTGAACCATCCTACAGTGAATAATAGATACCCAATACCACATATAGATGATCTCTTTGATCAAATGAAGGGAGCAACAATTTTCTCAAAAAATGATCTGCGATCAGGGTATCACCAGTTAAGGATTAAAGAAGGTGATATTCCTAAAACTGCCTTTCAAACTCAGTTCAAGCATTACAAGTTCATTTTAGTACCTTTTAGTTTGAACAATGCACCAACAATATTCATGAGCCTCATGAAAGGTGTATTCTGAAGGTACTTAGACCGCTTTGTACAAGTATTTCTTGATGCTATCCTCATCTATTGCAAGAACAAAAGAGAACATGAAGAACACTTGTCAAAGTTGTCAAAGTGCCCTTTCTTTCAGAAAGATATTCACTATTTAGGTCATATCATTTTGGGTGAAGGAATTTTGGTGGACCTAGAAAAAGTAAAGGCCATAATGGATTTTCAAGTGACGAGGAATTCTCGTGAGGTGAGAAGCTTTATGGGGCTAGTTGGTTATTATTGAAGGTTTGTGGAAGGATTCTCGAAGATTGCAAAACCCATCACCACCTTGCAATGTAAGGGGGTCAGGTATGAGTGGACATATGAGTGAGATATTGCATTCATCAAGCTTAAGAGGTTACTAACCAACACACCAATTCTATAAGTACCAGATATGGAGAAGGAATTCATAGTCTGCACGGATGCCTCGAAGCAAGATTAAGGGTTGTTCTAATGCAGGATGGGGGAGTGATAGCATATGCTTCAAGAAAGTTGAAGCAACATGAGGAGATATATGCAACTCATGATTTAGAGTTGGCAGTTGTAATGCTAGCTCTGAATCTTTGAATGCATAACCTAGTGGGACGAAGCTTTGAGCTCAAAACAAACCATGAAATCTTAAAGCATCTCTTCATTCAAAGGGATCTCAATGCTAGGCAGAGGTGATGAAGTGAGTTTATGAGTGAGTATGATTTTGTAATTTCATACATTAAGGGAAAGGAGAATGTGGTCATGGATGCTTTGAGAAAGATACCATGTATCTTCTCCTTGATGCCCTTACAACTTAATCTGAGGGAGCGAGTGTTAGGGCAACTTCTTGGAAATAGTTGGTATTTGAAGGTTACTTCATCCCTCCAGAGTGGGAGGCAGTTAGAGGAAAATTATGAAGGATATAACCTTGAAGCAGGTGGATTATTAAGATATCATGGAAGAATGTACATCCCCGAAGGTGGGGATATTCAAAGCATCATACTCAAGGAACCCCATAAATCACTTTACTGTGCACATCCGGGTGTGAATAAAATGTATGCATAGATGAAGAATCTTTTCTTCTAGGTGGGCATGAAACGTGATATAGTCCATTTCTTTGCCAAGTGCCTTGAGTGTCAGCAAGTGAAGGTTGATCATCAAAACCCAAAAATTTGCCTACAACCACATGATGTCCTTATGTCAAAGCGGAAAGTCATTTCTACGGATTTCATTGTGGGATTGCCACTCACATCACTGAGGAAAAATTCCATTATTGTTATAGTTGATAAGTTGACCAAGAGTGTTCATTTTCTTCCAGTTAGAGACACATATGATGTCACTATTGTGGCACACATTTTTAGAAGTGAGGTCAACCGTTTGCATGGATTACCTAAGAAAATAATTTTAGATAGGGACTCTCGATTCACATCGCGGTTTTGGACAAGTTTGTTGTCAACATTGGGGAGTCAATTGAACTTGAGCACAACATATCGCCCTGAAATAGATGGGAAAACAAAAAGAATAAATCAAGTTATGGAATCCTTGCTTAGGATGTATGTTATGGATAATCAAACCCATTGGGAGAAGTACTTACCTTTAGTAGATTTTGCCTAGAATAACAATTTTCACAGCTCATTTAGAATGCCGCCCTATGAAGCTTTGTATGGAAGGCCATGCAGAACACCGTTGAGTTGGGAAAGGTTAGAAGACTGAGTGACAATAGGGCCATAATTGATTCAAGAGATGGAAGAACAAGTGGTTCATATTAGAAAATGACTAAAGGAGGCACATGATAGACAAACAAGTTCCGTTGTTGCACACAAAACTGATCAAAGTTATAAAGTGGGAGATCAATCTTTCATTCATATCAAGCCTAATAAGAGTACCATTCAGTTTGGGAAGGGGACATAGTTTTCGCCTTGATTTATAGGACCATTTAAAATCCAAGAGAGAACTGGACTCGTTTCCTATCACCTCGTACTGCCATCCCACTTGCATAAAACTCATAATGTTTTTCATGCATTTGTTCTACGTCATTATGTTGCTGACGAATATCACAAACTAAATTGGAAGGAATTGTAGGTCTTGGATGCGAGAACCATCATGGTCGAACCATTACACATACTGGACTACAGGGTCTGAAAAATCAAGAATCTTTTGGTAAACCAAGTTAAGGTCTAGTGGGACAAGTATAACCCATGATATGCTACTTGGGAGGATGCAAAGACTTTACGACAAGATAATCCCTCATTTTTTTGACCACCTCAGGATTATTTTTCCCGAAGGACGAGTGTATGTAATGACCCATTTGACTTAGACAACTATAATTACTTATGGCCTAGTCATATCTTTATTTTCTTATGATCTGTGGAACATTGATTACTTGACACTTTAAATTTTGGACATATGGACCTATGTGAATGTAAATACTATGAATGTTTATTGTTATGTGATTTATAATGGATATTATTGAACCTATTTTTATCTTGAAAATTTTGAAATTTAAAGATGTTGGTACGTGGATACTGAGTTAATGATATGGTTAAACGCGTTTACATGATAATGTGTATGGATATGTGTGAGTTTGTGTTATAATTAATATGAAGGTTAATGGGCTATGAAATAGACAAAGGATAATGATAATAAAGTGGTTGATGTCAAGAACATCGACTGAGAAATAGTATGGTATGAATCTTTGTATGTGAAATTATGTTGGTTCAAATGCATTGCTATGATATGTGGGCAAGTGCAGGTTTTTCAGGTAGCGAGACTACCTGAAATTGAATAGATGATGACGAAATCCCAACAACACAGTGCCACTGTATGGTCCATGATAGGGTGTTGACCCTAGTTCTATTAGTAGGGGTGGAGGCATTTCCCATTATGTATCCTCTAAAACCTGGAGTCATGGGAGGACAGTGTTAGATCACGCTCCCCTAGATGTGTGATGATGATTTCCAGTTTCCTACTAGGGAATCTTGGTCAAGGTTGTTGATACTTCTTCTTACATGTTCTATCTGAAGTTAGGTCAATATAGTTGATGCTCCAAGATAGTCCAATAGAGGAAGGATAGGGATGTAAAATGGAAGTAGGTTAGGGAGGCAAGATGATTAGACATAGTTGAGAGTGTGTGGAGTTTTAACCTTATAACATAACCACTTGATTTTCTCTTGATTTATAAAAAATTAAAATTGCTTAACTGAATTACAATTATCTAGATAAATGTTGCTTTGTACTAAATTATTATAATTAAAGGATTATGATAATATTGTAAACGATTGATTTATTCTTATGAAGATTGATTGCATTAGATATGTTAATTATTGCCATTAGTACACACACGAGTTTTGTATGTGCTAGCTATGCATACATGCCTTGCACATGTACACTAGTATGTATCAGTGTTTTAAATTAATGATGTTTCTTATTTGATTTGGATGTATGAATAATGTATTATTACCCTTGTATTGTAAATTACTATAACTTCGGGACAAATTTTCTTGAAGGGTGAGTGTATGTAACAACCTAATTACATTAATTAATAATCATAATTAATAGGTAAATTAAATCATTAATGTACTAAAAGTAAATTTACTTAGTCATCAATATATCTAAGTAAATTAATTATTGAAATAATTAGATTTTATCATTTTATTTATTTATTATTTGAACTAAGTAATGTAACAAAAGTAAAAGGGGAGGGGATTATTTTATTGTATTAAAGGTACGTAAAGAATTAATGACAAAATATAAGGCATGTGATAAATTAATGGGGGGAAGGATTCAAGAGAGGAGGATAAGGAAGAGGGGTTTGGACTTGGAGAAGAGGGAGGATTTTATTTGGAGGGGAGAAGGAGAAACCAAGAAGAGGAGAAAGTATGAAAAAGAAATTCTTTGTGGTTTTTTACTACTGGACTGGAGTTGTTGGGATTTCAGGCTCAGGGACCAGGAAATTTGATTTCCTAGAGCTAGGGAGACGGAGAGGCTATGTTCCTAGCTGGCTGGGAGGATTCAGTTTCATGCCAGTTATCAAGACAAGTGATCAACAAACAGAGAAAGGGACAAACTGAAAAGGGAAAACTTCTCTTCAACAAGTATTTCACCGATTTTACTTATTGTTGTTTTTATGTAAATAAAAGTTAAAAATGCATACCTATAACCTGAGATTTAATTGTTTATATATTATAACAGAACCAAAAATTAGGACCATAAAATATTCTATTAGATTTACTTGATGAATATACAAACATAATTTAGATAACAAATTTATTGTTAAAAATATGAACCCCTACTATAAGAGAGGAGGCTCTACATGAATTCATTCCCACTGAGGGATTCTTGTTTGATGCTAGTATGAAGATTGGGATCTAGATATGTAATTCCCATCTCCATGTTTCCTTGGACTTGTTGAACAGTCTCCTCATCTTTCACCACAATTCAAACATAACTGATAGAAACATTTGGAGGGGAAACCGAGGAGTACGAGGATTCTCCCTTTAGGCATGCGCTCCATGGTAAGTCTAGGACCAATTCATAAAGCATATTACAATTTACTTCCAACTTCTCATTTTTCTTGTTTTGACAAGGCAAGGTCTTTGATATCTTTGAATCACTTGCCCCTTGATCTTCAATTTGAATGGACATTTGGATACCAAAGACAAAAGGTGCTTCCTAGATTTCAGTGACATGGAATTCACATCTTTGGTGAGCTCTTTGAAAATCGAAAATCCCACATTGGACACAATGTTTAGAACGACCATGGCCCACCATTATTTTTAAATACCAAATATTTATTCCTATAACACCAAATTGAACCAATTCCTTCTCCCAATTCAAGCTAGACCAACATAAGATGACAAAACTAAACCAAAGATAGAACACAATACTGGAGAGAACATAAGAAAACATCACCAAGAATAGGAAACCATACCACACCGTTCTCCATTCTACTAAATCGACATCCACCATTAATGCATGGTAAATGCAACTAACAATCCTTCATTGCAGGTATCAATCAATTCAATTGCGCCTAAATCCAAATCGTCAGAGATCAAATAAAATCCATTCCTCCCACCTCCCATCAACCTGAATCAGATACCTCTGGTTGACAAATATTACTTGATTGCAAAGCCGAAGTGCGAATTCGACTTCTTCAAATTGCACTTCTGGCGCCTAGATACCTTCATGGACCAAAGCGATGATATTGGACTCTGGAAGTCCAATCTCCCACTGTATCTTTTCCCTCAAATATACCATTTCTCCAAGTTCTCCCTCAAGTGCCAGACGCACTATCTCCCCAATCAGAGAGCCATTGTTTCATCATCTGGAGAGATCCTTTTCACCATTACACCTGAAACCATTGACCAAATGATGCAAGTACCCAGAATTGAATCCCTTTCCCCTTTTACAATTGAAGTTATAACTATAATGTACCAGAAGTTTTCTTTTCCCCGGAGAGCGCAAATCTTTGAGCTTTTCCTCCCTGAGAGTGCCTAGTTACCCAAGAAAAATCCCCCCTACCATTCCTCCATTTTCTCAGTAAAAGGTAACCAAGTCATTTCCTCCATGTGTTGTATTCTCAGATATTATTCAAACGAGTGGGTGGACGAACCCATTCTAGGTTTCTTGTCCATTTTCTCCACCAAAGAGAAGGCCACAACCCAATTCGATTTCAGCTAGTTTCTAGCCGATAACATTCACGAGAAACTCTTCATTTTTCCTACCAAAGGCATGTTCAAGTATTCATCAATACTGGCATACATGTTCATATTTTGCCAATCAGACAAGTTTCCTTTCTTCCTGAAAAAGCTCGACCAAGACGATAATCCACAACCAGTCACATCCTGGACGTGTTGGCAACTCTACATGTTTTTGCTATTTTGAACGAAAAACAACACTTCCTGTAGCTGCCTACACCTCATCCTGTAAATACTACCATTTGGGGGTGATTATTTGGTTAGAAAAAGGATGTTTGATTATTCTTGTTTTATTTTTATCTTGTGTTTTCATGCTTGATTCATGATTGAAAGAATGAATCAAGCATTAAAACTTAATTTTGCATTTTAACCCTATCCAAAGATTGGTTTTAAAAGGTTCAATGTGCTTACATCTGCCTCGTGTCTCTTAATTGAATGATTTTTCTTTTTGAGTTCATCAAATATCGATATAATACTTTTGTTGATTTTCTTTTGGACTGTAAGCTTATCTTTTTGGATCCTTTGTAAATTAACTATTACACCAAAAATCGATTTGCATTTGGATTGTAAAAACGTATCCATTCCTAACCTTTGCAAATCGATTATACCCATTACATGATGTGGGAATTAAACACACTAGAACCGTATCCTGTACTTCATTTTGGCTGGAAGAATGAGTTGACAGGCCTCTCATTTCAGGTTAAGAGTTTTTGTAGTGGGATGTACTCAGAGTGTTCATTACCAGGAGTGTTCAAACCTCATGACCGAGACCTCCATGTATATGCTATGATCGCACAGGTTCTCTGCTTATTTTGTTTTCATGGTATCCACTCAGATTTATCCCTCTTACCACTACCATCTAAATCCACAATTAATTCGATTCACCCTTGTTACAGTCTGTTCGAACCCATAATGGCCCCTGCCGTCCGAGTAGAGTCGAACGATCCTCAAGCTTTGTTGTTTCATGATGATGCGAGTGAGGATCTAAAAAACTAGGGTTGGGATATGTTTATTAAGAAGTTCTAGGGGTATAAACTGCAAGTGGCCAAATAATTCGCCCTAACATTTAATGGATACCGAGCAAAGGTTGGTGATATTTAGTTGGAGGTCACTGATGATTTTTTGAGTGAAGCAACATGGCTCCCTCTCATTGGTCAGAAGTGGTTCAAGAATTCGAAATTTGATGAAGTACCCTGGAGTCTTTTCTTTACCTCCAGAAAGATTGACTGTTGTGACAAAGGTATTCTAGTCTCCCTGCTCAAGGTTATATGGCATGGTCTATTAGCAGTTTTAAAAAAATTATTACCTGTGAAGGCCGTTATGGCATGGTTTTCCTTTACCATGTGCGATTGCTCATGCATTTTATTGGCTTCCATTTAAATGTGTTGTTTTACTTGCTAAGAAGTATGTACAAGATGTCGAAAAGATACAAGAAGTAGAGCCTCAACTCTAGCCTCTTTCACCATGGTTTAATTAAAATATTGTTGGTTCATCATTTGAAAATCCTGGGTGATGATTGGGACGGGTTAGCTCGAAATAATTTTTTTACAACAATTCCTGAAGAAACCCTTGTGATAGATAAGCCTATGATAGAAAAATGTCTTGATTTCTCAAGTAGAAAGCTAGAATTTTCGGATCAAAATCCTCGTGAAGTGGTATTACCCGATCAACTTTTATGTGGGAAACATGATGTTAATTATGAGTTTATTAAAAATCTTGTGCATGAATCGATTATCTTCCCTAACCCTACTGTAAAATCTGAAAGTAAAAACCCTTGCAAAAAATAAAAAAGGTATCAAGCAATGTTAGGGTTTTGTAATAAGAGGGTTGGTCGACTCATTTCAAGGAGTCTGCATAATCGATCCAAGCCTCATGTGAGCTCAATTGATTCGATCGATATCCATGAGGATTTAGACTCCAAAATTGAAAGGTTTCTTGCAGAGGAGGATCCAAATTGTCCCAAACCGGATCTGAATCAACCATTCGATTATGTTAACAATCTCCCACCATATCTCAAAAATAGAAAGGGGTTTACTGGTATTAATCTTGGTCAGAGGCTGGTAACGGGTAGCGTTGATGTTCTTGCACCAAATTATATGCTCCCTCAACAGATTTCCCATGCCGTGCATTGCGAATTTTGCTTGCATTGGATTGGGCAGTACTATACAACCATCCCGATTATCCAAGCAAGGATCAAAGCTCTCATAGCCCACAATGAATTGTTGGCAAATAAAAATCATGAACTCAAGGCAAATGAACAAAGACAAGGAAAGTGTCTAAAAAAGACAGGCAATATTGTTATAAAAAATACTGACAGTGTAAAGGCCATAATAAATTATGAGATATCTTGATCCATTTTTAGTTATTAGTTAAATGGTAAGTTTATTCTTATTACAGTCATATTTTTGTTTTTTTTCTAATCAAAATGGATCAACTTATATTTATGTTACCAATAATAAGACTGGCTACAGAATCGTGAGATTCTGTAGCCAAGTCATCTTGCATATAAAATTTAGAAATTGTTAGTTAATAAAATATTTAACTTTCTCTCATTTAGTTTTTTCAGGTCATGGTATATCT
>SNQJ01S0088523.1:0-15252 GCA_010110895.2 Picea sitchensis
TAATGGCATGCTTGTGATATTTTGGAGGCCACTGGAGACAACTAGATGCATGAGAATATCTCTGCTTGATAAAGAGGGAGTCTGTTGAAGTGTTCTGGAACAAATATGCGTCGACCTATGGTAGGACAACTCTCATTACATTAATGCGAGATTTCAGAAGCTAGGTGCACTCTGTCTTGATTGTAACTGACCCTTCTCCTCACTTTCACTGCGATGAATTGGTTTTGAATAGGAAGAGGTGGAGGCATGTGTCCAATAGGAAGACATGGCATGAAGGTGGATGACATGGATGTATATAAAGTGGAGGTGAGTGGCGGGCATAGGTGGAGGACAGATGGCACGTGGTGAAAGGGGAGGTATTGAGAGGAAATCCATCGAGATCCTGAAGGGGGAGGTAGGTGGTAAGAGTATTAGAGAGGGGGTGGTCCGAGTCCTTGAGGAGATGCCACATTAGGTATGGTGCGCGGTGGGAAAACTACTTACTCAAACCCTGCCCCCACTGTTAAAGGTAGAAATATTTGGGGTGGAGGGGGGTTCCAGGATGCGATAATGACCGTTGATATGGAGGAAAGGGATGTCACCAAGGCGATCAACATGGAATTTAGGTAGTGAAAAGGTGGCTAAGGTTGAGTGGTAGCAGGAGTGTTAGTGGAGGTGACGAGGTGACGTTGAGGTGATGTGGTGATGTGGAGATGACACGGTGACGTGGTGTCATATAATCACATGATTGCAAAAGTTGTCGAGGGTTGTTTGGGTACACACCACTTTTGGTCCTACAATCCCCATAAGTTGCCACGTATCTTTCCAACAATACCATGGTTCAAATTCCTTCCTTACCTGCTAAACATATCAATGGTGTGAGTTGATTTGAGACCAACGGTCAACGATCACTTTGGGAGTTTGGGATTCAAGAGATTTCAATATATGGATAGTTCTTACGATCCCCTTCAGAGTGTCGTACTTCGAAATGAGGGATCTACCTCCCGTGTCCCTACGGATGCGAATGACAGATTCATTTGAGGGTCCGAGACTTGATTTTGTAAATGTTGTGCTGAAATCTCCAGGAGAAAAATCAAGTGAATTATCTTCCTCCGATGTCCTTATTACTCATGGATGGTCCAGATTTTCTTTGGGACTTCAGGTGTTCGAGATCTTCGAGAGTTTATGATTATTGTTCTTAGAAATATCCTAGAGTGGTATGGAATTTCTGAGGTGACGTGGTGGCATGATGTCATATGATGTTACAACTGTTGAAATGTCATGAAAAGAAGGGTGACATGTGTCCGCGTGGAAATGGAGCAAATGACATAACCAAATGATACGGAATGAGTGCCACGTGTCATCACATTGATTTTACCATATTATCATCCTTAATGAAGACTAATATTGGCTCATTACCCCTTAATTGGGTCATATTAGATTATTAATTTTATTTTATTTATGTTGGATTTGACCCATTAGTTGTAATTATACCTCTAGTCTCCTATATATGAGGGAGACATTTTCGTTTGAATCATCTTGTGCTTGAACATTTAAGTGGGAGAAAAGGAGGTTGCCCCTAAAAGGGCTTATTATTTGAAATTCTCTCTTTTCAAGGCATTGAAGGTGATTACTTTTCTAAGGATTTTCTATTCTATATTGATATTTGTTTCTTAACATATGGTATCGAACTCAAGGTCTTGGGGTTCCTTTGCTACATCTAGAACACCTTGGTATTTTACTATAACTTTTTTCTACAATGTTTCAAAAGGAGCGGCTTGGGAGTATTTATCATACGGAGCAAGGTACATTGGGTTCCAAATTCAGCTCTCAGACCTTATACTTTTGGAGATATAGCACATTACAAGATAGGGTTCTGGAATCATCTGGTACGAGTCATTATTAAATTTTCACTATAATTTTTTTGTTTTTTTTTTTTTTTATTTTCTTGTAATTTTTTTGGTGTACGCAAAAATTGTGGTAGAAATGTTTTCTTCTAGGTCATCATAAATTTGTATATACACCCTATATGAATGGGGTATCGACTAATAATCTGTTGACTAGTCTCAAGAAGGTGTTCTAGGTAAAACAATCATAACTTCTTCCTAGAAATTAAAAAGCAGTCTGGTAGTATTTGGTGCGAGTTCAAATTTTATATCAATTATTTTAATGCCGGAACCAAACTATACAAGTGAGATCTCTTGGAAGGACAAAATCGACAAGTTGTGGAGAAGTTACCATAAATTCAACTCGGCACATCCAATTTTGATAAGAAATATGACATTGCAGAGAAGAAATAACAGAAAAATACATAAGAGAAAGTTTTCCTTACCCAAATGGATGAGAAACTTGGAGATACAGCAAGGGAAAGAAATATTGTCTAGCAGAACCACCCTCAAAATCAAGGTTCAAAGTGATACTTGGCCAACATACCGCAAAGGGAACTTCTACACCAAATAAACCTCAGAAAATCCTACTTGGACTCTTGATGAGAGGTGAAGAAATCATTAGGGGACATAAATGATCTACAAAAAAAGATGGATTCAAAGGAAGCTAGAAGTTCTTGGATATTACTAGATGGATTCAATGGAAGCTAAGTTGGATACTAAGATGGTTAATGGAAGCTAAGTTGGATACTAGATGGATTTAATGGAAGCTAAGTTGGATACTAAGATAGATGGTTTAAAAGGGGAGATCATGGAAGTATTAGAAAAATTTAGTAGCGGAAGACACCAGAAATTGAAAATGCATCCCATGAAATTCATGATGAGGACACAAAGAGGTGAATCAAGAGGGCTCAACTTTTGGTTTGAAACCAACCATGCTACGTAAAAGATTGACCACTAGGAAGTTTGATGTAGGGGGACCCAATCACATGGATACTTAGGATGGGTGAGTGCTGATCTCCATAATGTACCACATACACACAAAGGGAGATACGAATTGTTTCTTTATATTTAGAACCCTAATCAATTTGTATGGTATCCGATGGTTTTGTTCTCTAAAATCATTCGTCACTTGGACAATTTTCATGGAAGAAATGATAGCACACTATGAGGGATACAAGAACTAGCCACTTCTTTAGCCAATTGATAAATCTCAACAAAGAGGTTAGGTTACCAAGCACATTGAGAACTTCCAAATGGCCAGATATAAAGGTACCCGATATTCCATATGAGCACTTGATTGATCTATTCACTTAGAACTTTAAAGGATAACATTCAACATGAAAGGTTCTAACTTTGGGAACCCAAATCATTGGAGAATTAGTTTAAGGTGGCAAGAAATGTTGAAAGTAAAAATATGGCTATGGCTACTAGGACCAATCCCTAACTCTATAGAGAGAACAATGCTCCTTCTAAAACCACGTCAGCTTCTGAGGTTGACACCTCAACTGGAGGAAAGAAAAGCAAAGGTTTATGCTTTAGTTGTGACAGTAAGTAAAGGGACATAGTGTGGTGAAGAAATTATTCTACATGGGTGTGAGAGGAAGAAGAACAAGAACAAGAACTATCTCAAGATGTAAGCGTAGAAGCAATTTTGTCTAAAGAGTTGACTCCACGATATGCGTGTAATGCATTGGCTAGAATTGGCACTCTTCAAACCCTCAAGATTGAAGGATACATCAAAAGAAAAGATAATAGTCCTAATTGATTCTAGAATTACTCATAATTTCATTCACTATAAATTAATAGAGATCTCAATTGCTGTATCTAGCACCAGAGTTCAAAGTAATGATTGTAGATGGAGGAACTATCAATTTGCTCAAGAAAATGAAATAGATCAATCTTACTATGGGGAATATGTAATGAATAGTCCAATGATTTCTATACCGCTGGGTGAATTGCAAATGTTGTACTAGGAATCAATGGTTCCTGATAATTAGACGTTGGCTTTTAATTTTACAAAATTTTCATGAAATTTTCATTGGAAGGAAAAGAAATTGAGTTAAAGTATCACGGGGACACCCGGTAAGGTGATAAGTTCTAATGGCATGAAAAAATTATTAAAAGAGGGACATCAAGGCATTATTTCTAACTATGCTCACTGGATGTTCAAACATCCAAGCCATCTATTCCTCAAGATCTCAAAGGATCATTGATAATCTATGATCCGGGTAATATTCCTTCCTTACCTGCTAAACATATCAATGAACAGGTTGATTTGAACAACAGTCCATGATCCCTTTGGGAGTTTGGGATTCAGGAGTTTCAATGGATAGTTCTTACCATCCTTCAGAGTGTCATACTTCGAAGTGTGGGATCTACCTCCAAGTGTCCTCTGAATCTAAATGATCCAAGATTTATTTTGGGAGTTTGGGCTTCAGGATTTTGTAAATGTTGTGCTTTGAAATCTCCCAGAGAAAAATCACTGATGTGAATTATCTTCCTCCACGTGTCCTTACTCATGGATGGTCAAGATTCACTTTGGGACTTAGTGTTCGAGATCTTCGAGAGTTTATGATTATTGTTCTTAGAAATCTCCTAGAGTGGTATGGGTTGCGAAAGTGACATGGTGTCCTAATGTCATATGATGTCACGGCTGCTGATGTGTCCTGAAAAGAAGGGTGACATGTCACGTGGAAATGGGCAAATGATATAACCAAATGACACGGAATGAGTGCCGCGTGTCATGACTGATGAGTGTGCCATGTATCATCATGTTAAAACCTAATATTGGCTCATTACCTATAGTGGGAATATTATATTTGTAATGTTATTTATTTATGTCGGCTTTAGGCCATTAGTTATAATTATACCTCTCTAGTCTCTATATATACCAAGGAGACATTTTCATTACTGAATCATCTTGTGCTGAACATTTAAGTGGGGTAAAGGAGGTTGCCCTCAAAGAGGCTTATTATTTGAAATTCTCTCTTTTCAAGGCATTGAGTACTTTTCTGAGGATTTTCTATGCTATATTGATATTTGGTTCTTAACATATAGTGCTCCGAGCTCAAAGGTCTTGGGGTTTCGTTGCTACATAGAACACCTTGGTATTTTCACTATAACTTTTTTTTTTCACAATGTTTTAGAAGGAACAACTGAATTATTTATTAGACAGAACAAGGTACATTGGGTTCAAAATTCAGCTCCTGAAGACTTACACTTTCGGATATATACAGCCTACACAAGATAGTGTTCTAGAATCATCCTAGGCGGAATTAGATTCTTGAAATTTTAGCTATAAAACATTTTTGGAACGTTTCAGACCCTAATATCTAGAATCTATTTACAAAACTTTGTAAGGTATCTGTGTTAAAACGTTCAACTTCCGGGTCACCAATAAATTTGTATATACACCCTGTGTAAGATGATAGGGTATCTGACTAGTCCTATTGACTAGTCTCAAGAAAGAGTTCCAAATTAGAAACAAATCCCATAACTTCTTCCCTAGGTATCAAAATTGTGTGGGACTAGTTGCATTGGATTTTGGACAGTCTGTAGTGTTCCGGGTGTAAGTTTCGAGATTTTATATCAATTGTGCAATGCGAGGAAAACTATGCACAAGTGGGATCTCCTAGAAGGACAAATGGAAGCAAGTTATTGGAATTTACTGTAATTTCCACTTGGCACATTCAATTTGATCAGACCTGTGGCATTGTAGAGAAGAAATATCAGAGAAATACATAGGATAAATTTTCATACCCAGAGGGGCAGAAACTTGGGAGATACAGCAGAGAAATATTGTCTAGCAGAACCACCTCAAATCAAGGTTCAAAGTGATACTTGGCCAACATGCCACCCAAAGGGGAACTTCTACACCAAATAAAGCCTCTAGAAAATCCTACTTGGACTCTTGATGAAGGTGAAGAGAAATGCGTGGGACATAAATGAACTACAAAATAAAGATGGATTCAATGGAAGCTAAGTTGGATACTAAAATGGATTCAATGGGAAGCTAAGTTGATGGATTCAATGGAAGCTAAGTTGATGGATTCAATGGAAGCTAAGTTGGATACTAAGATGGATTTAATGGGTGGTTGGATACTAAGATAGATGGTTTAAAGGAGATCATGGAAGTATTGAAAATTTTTGCTTGAGAGACACACAGTGAAAGTGCATCCCATGAAATTCATGAGGAGGACACCAAAGGAAGGTGAATCAAGAATGGAGAAACTCAACTTTGGTTTGAAGACCAACCACTCATTAAGATTGATATGAGGAAGTTTGATGGCAAGGACCCAATCACATGGATACTTAGATGGGGCAATTCTTTGATCTACACAATGTGTGGAATCTGAGAAAAGGTACAAGTGCTTCTTTATATTTAGAACCTAATCAATTTGCTTAGTATGGAAGTAAGCTTTGTTCTACTTACAAATCATTTGTCACTTGGACAATTTTCCTGAGAAAAAATGATAGCACACTATGAGATACAAAGGAGAAATACCTTCTTTAGCCAATTGATAAATCCAAGCAAAAGGGTTTAGGTTACCGAGCACATTGAGAACTTCAAGGTGAATTATAAAGGTAACAAATATTCAGGATGAGCACTTGATTGATGTATTCATAGGAACTTTAAAGGATAAAATTCAACATTAGGGTCCGCCTTTGGGAACCCAAATCATTAGGAAATTCATTTAAAGGTGGAAAATGTTGAAAGTAAAAATATGGCTATGGCTACTAGAAGGGACCAATCCAATCCTATAGAGAGAACAATTCTCCCTTCTTCTAAAACACCTCAACCACAAAGTTGACACCTCAACAATTGGAGAAGAAAAGCAACAAAAGGTTTATGCTTTTAGTGTGACAACAAAAATTATAGTAAGGGACATAAGTGTGGCGAGAAGAAATTATTCTACATAGATTGTGAAGAGGAAAGAAGAACAGAACAAGAACCATTTCAAGATGAAAACATAGAAGCAATTTAATATGAAGAGTTGACTCCACGATGTCATTGTAATGCATTGGATGGGATTAGCACTCCCTCAAACCCTCAAGATCAAAGGATACATCAAAATAAAAGGTAATAGTCTAATTGATTCTGGAAATTACTCATATTTTCATTCACTTTAAATTAGCCAAGATCTCAATTGCTTTGTATATCCAGCATGGGTTCAAGTAATGATTGTAGATGGAGGAACTATCAATTTATAGGAAAATGCAATAAGATCAATCTTACTATGGTGGAACATGTAATGGATAGTTCAATGATTGTTGTACCCATGGGTGGTGCAGATGTTGTACTAGGAATCCAATGGTTACAATCATTAGAACGATTGGCTTTTAATTTTCAAGAACTTTTCATGAAATTTTGATTGGAAGGAAGAAATTGAGTTAAGAGGTATCTGAGGGAAACCGGTAAGGTGAAGTAAGCTCTAATGGCATGACAAAATTATTAAAAATGGAATAGAGCGTTATTGCACAACTATACTCACTAGATGTTCAAACATCTAAATACATCTATTCCTCAAGATCTCAAAGGATCATTGATAAGCATTCCAAAGTATTTGAAGATATTCCCAAAGGTCTTCCACCACTCGAAATCATGATCCTTGGAGAATTCACCTAATTCCTGGGGAGTGTTCCTCACAACATTAGGCCATACAGATACCATACACTTAAAGAGTGAAATGGAGTGCATGGTTGAAGAAATGTTAGAGGGATGACATTATTAGACCTAGCCAAAGTTCTTACCTCTGCCGGTGGTAATGGTATTCCAAGAAAGATAGTTCATGGCATTATGTGTCCAGATTATAGAATCTCCAACAAGATCACTAGTAAAGATAAGTTTCCATTCCATCATTGATGAATTGTTAGATGAACTACACATGGAGAAATCTATTTCACCAAAATTGGATCTTCGTTCAAAGGTATCCATCTGGATCGAGGAATGAAGGAAAAAGATATCCCAAAACAACATTCGAACTCATGAAGAACATTATGAATTTTTGGTCGTACCTTTTGGCCTTACAAATGCACCTTCCACATTCCCAAGGGTTGATGAATTCCATTTCCAAACCCTTCCTTCAAAAGAATTTGTGTTAGTATTTTTGATGATATACTAATCTATAGCAAGTCTTGGGAGGATCATGTGTCGACATGTTGACAGGTACTACAACTACTAAAGGAGAAACAACTATATGCCAAACCATCCAAATGTTTCTTTGAATTAAGGAGGTAGAGTATTTGGGTCATATTGTATCTCCTTGAAGGTGTCAAGGTAGACCTAACAAGATTAAGACCATGATGGTGGTCGATTCCAAACATTAAAGAGATGTAAGAGTTTTGGGCTTGGCGGGTTACACCACCAAGTTTGTTCGGAACTATGGAAGGAATAACAGCACCTTTAACAACATAACTAGAAGGGATGCATTTCATGGACTCCAGAGGCAACTAAAGCTTGAACAACTTAAAGAGGGTGATGTGTAAAGCTCACATCTTACACTCAAACTTCTAGAAAACATTTATTGTGGGTGTGATGCCTCGAGAAATGGAATTGGGTGTTGTCCTAATGCAAGAAGGAAGGCCTCTGGCTTTTGAAAGTCGATCACTCAAGGGAAAGAAATTACACAAACCCATTTATGAGAAAGAAGTGATGGCAATACACATGCATTGAAAGTAAATTAGATTTACCTAATAGGTAGGCACTTCAAGGTCAAAACATACCATGTGAGAAGTAGTGCTTAAATACTTCTTGGAACAAGACTATCTTCAGAGAACAACAAAAATGGGTAACAAGATATTGGGTTATGATTTTGAAATCGTCTATAAAGGGAAGCAAAATGTTGTGGCGGATACTCTCTCTCAAGAAAGGATGAATATGTTGAGGGCCTTTCTCTATGCTATCTCGATCATCCAACCTGATTGGATAATAGAAACCAAGGGATGAATGGAAGAATGACGAAAAATTGGACTCTCATTGAAAGGTTGCAGCTGAGGGATTAGGTGCATGTGGATACATTATGGAAAAATGATTCACTATGGTACAAAGATTAAACATATTTATGTAAGAACTCCCAACTCAAACAAAGGTACTATTGGAATTGCACACCTCTCAGGTAGGAGGGCACTCCAAAATTTACGAAAACCTACCATAGAGTCAAAGAGAAATATTTTTTTTTGGGATGGCGTTAAAAATAATGTTCAAAGGGACATTGAGAATGTTTGGATTTGCCAAAAAAATAAAGGTGGAAACAATTAAGACCCTAGGTCTTTTCAACCATTATCCATCCCAAGTCAGCGCTGGGAGGAGGTTTCCATGGATTTCATCATAGGGTTACCAAAGTCTAAAATAAATAGTGTCATCATGGTGATTTGACGATGGAAGTAGACCAAGTACTCACACTTTTGTGCACTCTCTCATCCCTTCAAATCTGATGGATTGCCACCACATTCATGAGACAGTTCAAAAGCTACATGTTAGCCCAAAGAGATTATTGTAAGTGACAGAGATCCATCTTCCCTTTGGACATTTTGGACTAAATTATTTTTCTTGTTTGGGTGCCTCAATTGGCTCATAGCTCATCCCTATGTCCTCAATCTGATGGAAAAATTGAGATAGTGAACAAATGTGCGGAAGGATACCTTCATTGCTTTGTCTCTGATAAAAAAACACAATGGCTCAAATGGTTACCTTTGGAAGAATGTTGGTATAACACTTCCCTTCATCTTTTCGAGAACAAAAATGACACCATTTATGGCATTTTATGGATACCACCCACTCAACTATCACTTCTTCTCTAAAACAAAATATAAGGTTCAAGTAGTGGAAGATCACATCGAGAATCAACAACAAGTTCTCCAAATCTTAAGGACAACCCGACCATGGCACAAAATCATGAAACAGCGGATCAACATCGTAGTGAAATAGTTTGAAGTAGAGGATTAGGTATTATTAAGACTACAACCATACAAATAGATGTCCCTCAAACAAGCCAAAGGATAATAAATTATCGCAAAGTACTATGGCCCTTATAAGGTGTTGCAAAGGCTTGGGTACTATGGCCCTGGGAATTAGGTTGCCTACATCTTCACGAATTTTTGAGTTCCATGTTCATGTTTTAAAGAGGTTATAGGTGACAAGATCAGTTCAAACTATATTTCAGGAACTTGATGAGGAAGGAAAAAATCATGTTGGATACTGAAGCCATCCAACAGAGCAAGAATTCACCAACTGAGGAATAAGATCCATTTGAGAATTGATTCGACAAATGGAGGAAACTACCAATTTGTATTCCACTTGGGAGAGATAGGTCTTTTGCTCTGAGAAGCATCCATAGTTACTAAAGCGTTGCAGACAACACTTTTCTCAAGGGGAGGGCATGTTAAAGCCTAATATTGGCTCATTACCCATTAATTGGGGCATAGATTAGTAATGTTATTTTATTCATGCCAAATTTGGAGCCATTAGTTGTAAGTATACCTCGTAGTCTCCTATATATACCAGGAGACATTTTCATTTGAATCATCTTGTACTTTGAACATTTTTAAGTGGGGTAGGAGGTTTCCCCCTCGAAGAGGCTTATTATTTGAAATTATCTCTTTTCAAAGGCGTTGAGTACTTTTAGGGATTTTTCTAGCTATATTGATATTTGGTTCTTAACACATCAGCGTGGAGTGTGACGTGCTATGACTAATGAGTTTCACGTGCTCTGGAACTTCGAGATTTTTTGAACTATGAAGCATGAAATTCTCCCAAAGTAGTACATGCCCAAAGTGGCCGATGGCAGTCTCTCGTTACTTAGGGACTTCGTAAATTCATAACTTCAGGTAATTCTTGCTCTAGTGCTTTGCAAATCTCCCTTAGTGCTAAGTCTTTGAATCTAATGTGGCAGACTCTTGGGACTTAGGACCGACTCTTGACTCTTGACTCTTGACTCTTAGGTGCCGGTGTTAGTGTACTTGGCGGGTCCGCATGAAAATGCGATGGAATTTGATTAGCTGATGGATCTCCACCATCAAATTCAACTGTCAGTTCATCTTGTACTTGAACATTTAAGTGGGGTAAAAGGAGGTTTCCCCCTCGAAGAGGCTTATTATTTGAAATTATCTCTTTTTCAAGGCGTTGAGTACTTTTTCTGAGGATTTTCTATGCTATATTGATATTTGGTTCTTAACACATCACTGATGAGTGTGACGTGCTATGACTAATGAGTTTCACGTGCTCTGGAACTTCGATATTTTTGAACTATGAAGCATGAAATTCTCCCAAAGTAGTACATGCCCAAAGTGACGTGGGAGTATCTCATTACTTCGGGACTTTGACAGTTTGTAACTTCGGGTAATTCTTGCTCTAGTGCTTTGCAAATCTCCCTTAGTGCTAAGTCTTTGAATCTAATGTGGCAGACTCTTGGGACTTCGGGACTTCGTCTCTTCAGCTCTTCGACTCTTCGACTCTTAGGTACTTCGGGTGTTAGTGTACTTCGCGGGTCCGCATGAAAATCGTGGATTTGATTGGCCTGATGGATCTCCACCATCAAAATTCAACCTGTCAGTTCCCACAATCTGAGCCCGAAATTGACCACTCTAGATTGTTGTGTTTGTCCATGGGCGTTTCCCATGGATACAAAAAGGCTTGGTCGACCTACTATGAGCTCAATCAATGGAAAACATGATAAGAAACATTCCGAACCAAATATGACATGTAATTATCCTACAAGAAACAATAGAAACATAAGTGCACAAAGACTCAATCAAGCAAGAAACGAATAAGAACCAAGTCACTCAATAATGGGAAAATGACTCAAGTGGTACCCAAAAAGCAAAAAATTGATAGAGGATTTTTAGGGTGTGTTGAGTACTCAACAAATGGTGACTTACTAGGCGAAAGAAGAATCTTTGCTCCTACCTTGGGCTCCGCTTATGAAAAAATTGGTTAATAAATTAACTGGTTTTTTATTAGAGCCTCTTTTATCCTTGCATTTGAAATTCCCCAGTTGATGCATTTGGGCCTGCCTGTGGGGTTTTCAACCTTTATTCCACCTTCATTTCTTGTAACCCTAACGAACTCCTCTTTTGACAAGAGTTGAGTAAATCATTCATTGGCCCCTTAGTTATCCTTATTCACTTGCTATAGTGTTTCTCCATTTCCAACAAGCATACATAGCCCCAAAGGATTCACCCCGATGTCACAAGTCTTACTCTATTTTCAGCGAGTGTCCATAGCCTCAACAAAGTTATCTACAAACCCTCTCCTGCTATGCACTCATTTGATATGCTTGATTTTATTTCGACAGAATGCCCTAAGAGAGTGGGAGAGGAGGATGTCTATTATTTGCAAAATGAGATGGTTATGGTGAATTTTTTCTAGCTTTGTCTTTGAGGTACATGCAATCCTTTCCATCTTACCTCCTTTCCCATAAGATTTTACCAAACCACCAGGCAGACACTTCATCATTTCCCAAGGTTTTTCATCTTCAGGTTAGATACAAAACCCTTTAAAACAACCACAGGTCTCCCATCGCTTCTTGTGTTGTATGTGAGAGATGATTCAGGAACAAAGTTCATCATATCACATGAATTGAGGTCAACCACTGTCTTGCTAAACACAATCTTCAAAAGTGCAGAAGTACTAAAGAAAGAAACAAAAACCAAAATGCATTTCACAATCGAAACAAAACATCGTGGAAATACATTTTTTCATTTAATGGAAATATTGTTTTAGGGCTTGGCCATTCACCGAGAGGGTGTTAGGTTCGCCCCTCAGATTCTACAACCAATAAATACCTACCCAAATTTTCTCGGCTACCTGAAAAGGTCCGAGCCTTAAATTCTGAAACATAGAATGTTTTCCCTTTGGCTCATTTGCTCTGTCCCATTTTAGGACTAAGTCTCGGACTTCAAAATTATTCTCTTTGGCCTTATGTTTATCAAACCACCTTTTAACTATCTTCTAATGAGCTACGAATTTCAATTTTTCTTTATCCCTTTCTTCTTCCAACATGAGGAGGGTATGAATTCTTTGTTGTATAATTGATTAGGGTTTTCCTCTAGAATCCTGAGCAAGCTGAAGAGATGGGAGAGATAACCCATTTGGGAGAATGGCGTCCTGTCTATATACCAGAAAGTATGGGGAATTAACTACAACTTCCTTGGGTGTTACTCTATCGGCCCATAAGGTGTTATGGAGTGAACTGTACCAATTCCTCTAGTTGTCTGCAACTGTTTTCTTTAATATCTTCACTAGGTTCTTATTGGTTGATTCTACCACTCTATTTCCCCATGGATAATAGTTTTCATAGTATTTGATTATGAGTCCTTTGTATAGAGAAAAATATGTTAATAATGTGGAAGAAAAGTAAGTTTCATTATCAAATACAAGGACAGAAGGCATCTCGAACCTGGTGATCAGTTGTTTCTCTATGAATTATATCACCACCTTTCCATTCACATGAGTCAGAGAGATTGCCTATTCCCATTTCGTGAAATAATCTTTGGCAATCAGTATGTATCTATGATGTTTTGAGGAACTCAGTGTAATTTCTCCTATGATATCCAACCCCCATTGCTCGAATGGCTTGGTAACGACCACAGGTTGGAGTGGGACAACTGCTCTCTTTTCCCTCCCCATGCTTATTTGACAAGTTTTATAGTTTCTACCATATGTGTGAGTGTCCCTGAATAGAGTAGGACAATAATAGCTTCTTAGTATTTTATGAGTAGTGGTGTTTCCCTTGAAATATCCACCCGAGGGACCATCATGGAGCTCCTTCAGAACTTTCTCTGCATCTTCACGTTCGAGACATATTAAAATTACCCCATCATAATTAACATGGAAGAGCACCAAATTATTGAGGCAATATTGCGTTGATTTTAACATGAGGGTTCTCCTTTCCCTAGGATTTAGGTTTTTTGAGCAATTCCCATGATGTAGGAGATAAGTTAGTTTCACACACCAAGACTCTTTCCCTGGGGAGACGTATGAAGCTTCACCACACCACAATGCTAATTCATTCTCCCATCCGAGGTATTGATTTACTTGATCCTGGGCTTCAACTGCTAGTTTGCATAATCCTTTCTCCCTTAACCAGTTTAGAAGGTTTTATATCTAGATCAAATTCTTGGACTACTGCCATCCAGTTTCCTCTTCTTTCCCCCATCTCTTGTTTAGTGAATAGGGATCAAACTACAAGGTGAGGCACATGACTTTGATATGGTTCTTGAGGATGTAATATATGAAGTGTTTCATTGCCTTGTACACCACATAAGCATGTTTGTCTATAGCAGAGTAATTTAGTTCGACCCCTTGGATATTAGTACTCATAAAGGAGACCAGGGCCTCATTGTTTTCATCATCCTTCTGAGTCAATACTGCGTCTAACGATTGGTCGGAAGAAAAAGTGTAGAAGAATGTTTTTCCAAAGTCGGAGCTTCGTAATACTAGGGCTTGAGATATTGTAGGCTTAATATTGCTGAAGGAATTTTTTTGTTCATCATCCCACTTAAATTCAAAATCTTTGTGGATCATTTTTTGTATGTGTTTGATAGTTTCAACGAAATTGAGGGTGAGTTTTCTTACAAAATTGATTTTCCCGAAGAAAGATTTCAGAGCCTTTTTGTTGTGGGGTAATGGATGTTGAGCTATAGCTCTAATCCATTCTGGGTCTATGTGAATTCCTACTTGAGATATAATATGACCTATCAATTTACCTTCTTCAATGCTAAAAATACTTTTCTTAGGGTTTAAGGATATACTGTATTTCCTACACCTTTCAAAAATTTGGGTTAAGTGTTGGATGTGATCTTTTCTGTTCCTTGAATACATAGTCACGTCATCCAAATAGACTACTACACACTTTTTGATTATTCCCTGAAACGCTACATCCATGGCCCCTTGGAAGGTTTCCCCTGCATTGATTAACCCAAAGTGCATACGTTTATAAGCGAAGGTTCCGCCCTTGGTTCATAAGGTAGTCTTGAAACAATCTTCCTCTGAAACTAGAACTTGGTTGTAACCTGAAAAACCATCCAATAGGAAGAAAATATCAGAGACAACCATGTTCTGCAAGAGTTGCTCCATTGATGGAACTGGGTAATTGTCCTTTTCTGAAGCTCTGTTGAGGTTTCTGAAAACTACACATAGGCAGATCTCCCCAGACTTTTTTCTCATAGGAAACAAATTTTCTACCCATGTAGAGTGTGTAACTTGGAAGATAATCTTGGAATCTAGTAGTTTCTTTAACTCTTGACACATGAGAGGATCCAGGGATGGGTGGTACTTACAGAGCTTCTTTTGGAAAGGTTTCACTCCCGTCTTTAATGAGATTGTGTGTTGAATGATATGAGTGTCATAAGTTTTCAGATATAGGTAGGACCATGCAAAGACATC
>SNQJ01S0088523.1:16304-27567 GCA_010110895.2 Picea sitchensis
ACTACTGCCATCCAGTTTCCTCTTATTTTCCCCATCTCTTGTTTAGTGAATAGGGATCAGACTACAAGGTGAGGCACATGACTTTGATATGGTTCTTGAGGATGTAATATATGAAGTGTTTCATTGCCTTGTACACCACATAAGCATGTTTGTCTATAGAAGAGTAATTTAGTTCGACCCCTTGGATATTAGTACTCATAAAGGAGACCAGGGCCTCATTGTTTTCATCATCCTTCTGAGTCAATACTGCGTCTAACGATTGGTCGGAAGAAAAAGTGTAGAAGATTTTTTTTCCAAAGTCGGAGCTTCGTAATACTAGGGCTTGAGATATTGTAGGCTTAATATTGCTGAAGGAAATTTTTCGTTCATCATCCCACTTAAATTCAAAATCTTTGTGGATCATTTTTTGTATGTGTTTGATAGTTTCAACGAAATTGAGGGTGAGTTTTCTTACAAAATTGATTTTCCTGAAGAAACTTTTCATAGCCTTTTTGTTGTGGGGTAATGGATGTTGAGATATAGCTCTAATCCATTCTGGGTCTATGTGAATTCCTACTTGAGATATAATATGACCTATCAATTTACCTTCTTCAACGCTAAAAATAGTTTTCTTAGGGTTTAAGGATATACTGTATTTCCTACACCTTTCAAAAATTTGGGTTAAGTTTTGGATGTGATCTTCTCTGTTCCTTGAATACATAGTCACATCATCCAAATAGACTACTACACACTTTTTGATTATTCCCTGAAACGCTACATCCATGGCCCCTTGAAAGGTTTCCCCTGCATTGATTAACCCAAAGTGCATACATTTATAAGCGAAGGTTCCGCCCTTGGTTCATAAGGTAGTATTGAAACAATCTTCCTCTGAAACTAGAACTTGGTTGTAACCTGAAAAACCGTCTAATAGGAAGAAAATATCAGAGACAACCATGTTATGCAAGAGTTTCTCCATTGATGGAACTGGGTAATTGTCCTTTTCTGAAGCTCTGTTGAGGTTTCTGAAATCTACACATAGGCAGATCTCCCCAAACTTTTTTCTCATAGGAAACAAATTTGCTACCCATGTAGAGTGTGTAACTTGGAAGATAATCTTGGAATCTAGTAGTTTCTTTAACTCCTGACACATGAGAGGATCCAGGGATGGGTGGTACTTACAGAGCTTCTTTTGGAAAGGTTTCACTCCCGTCTTTAATGAGATTGTGTGTTGAATGATATGAGTGTCATAAGTTTTCAGATATAGGTAGGACCATGCAAAGACATCTTGATATTGCTTGAAAAGTTTGATATAGGCCTTCCTTGCCTCTTTAGATATTGTCTTGCCAAGATTTATATTCTTGGCGTTTTCCGAGGTTCCTAGATTTATAGTTTCAAGCATGGGACATGAAATCCTTGTCTTTGTGTTAGTTGACCCTTTGAATCTTTCTCTTAAGTGAAAAAGGTTTTCTAAATTAGCTACCCATTTCGGTATCATGTGAGACCTTGGTTTGTCGGTTGGTTGATGTGTATAAGGATCGGTTTCTACTAATTTCTCCTGAAATAATTCATTGTCAATGGCCAAGTCTTTAAAATTATCTTGAATGGTCAAAAAGTTTAAGATGTGTTCATCTCCTTCAAAACCTTCCAATTAGAAATATTGTTGGGCACCGACAGTTTGTAGAGTAGCTCCACAGTTAATCGAGAGGCTTTGTAGTCTTCTAGAGGGGATAAACTTGAGGCAACAATGGCTAGAGAATCAATGAGATTGTTCTTTTTTCTAGGGATCACTGTAATGTTGAAGGCTTCAAAACGTTCTAGTAGTTTGTGCACTTCCTGTTGGTAATTTCTCGGGTGGGCAGAGTTGCAATGTATAGTGTTCCTTACTTGTCTAACAATGATTTTAGAATCTCCAAAAACCTTCAATTATTTAATGTTTAAGTCCATGGATTTCTTTATCCCTTCTACTAGAGCTTCATACTCGATAGTGTTGTTGGTGTATTCAAATTCTAGTCTACATGACAGGAAATTTCGTTTACCTTTTGGATCAATGAGGATGCATCTTGCTCCTGAGCCTTCTTGCAATTTAGATCCATTGAAGTATAAGGTCCACATTTGTGAATAACAACCGTCATCTTCCCTCTTTATACCACTTTCCTCCATTCCCCCTATCTGCTCTATCATTTATAATACCAATTCCTGACAGAAGAGGGTTTCCCCCACCGTTGTTAGAAAATTTTCTTGAAAACTTATTTCTAGGTTTTGAGAAAGAGGGATATCAGATGAGGGGGCAGAGAAATTCCCGAAATCAGAGTCACAGGAATAATTGCCTAGCATGAGAAAATATGTTGATGAGGGCTCGTTAAGAGTTTCCAGGTCGGTGACCGTGTGTTTTAGATATCTTTCCCTATCGATTCTGATCATATTAGTGTGTCCCTTTAATGGCAGCCAAAGGTGATCCCAGTCTGTACTAAATTATCCGTTTAAATTATCAAACCAATATCAACTCAGTAGAAATCCATAAGATTTTGGGATATCTACTACAATGATGTCAATTACTTGAAAAAAATTGGGGTGTGTCTCTATTCTGATCATTACATCTTTGAGCTCTCCCATACCCTTCACCTGGGTTTTGTCTAGTTGCATTACATGTTTATCTCTTTTGAGAGGGAATGTGTTTAATTTTTTGCAAATAGACAATGACATAACATTGGAGGATTCTGCTGAGCCAACCAAACAGTTTTGGAGGTTTCTATTGAAGACTTCAAATGTCAAAAGGAATGGTGGGACAAAAGGTTTTCCCTTCTTATCTTCAAAGCAGACATTCACAGTTGGTTTATTCCTTAGATATGCGGGGGTTATATTTTTTCCTTGGTCAGTGCTTGTTGTAGGATTTTCTACTTATTTCAATGCTTGTAACAGAAAGTCCTTTTGTTGAGGGATTCTATACATGTCCATGACCGATATTTTTGCCTTCAACGTTTTCAAGTCTTCTACTATGTTTTAGTCTAGCTTGGGTGATTATCATGTATGGATGTTTATAGAATTTATTTTGGGAACAAAAGGTGCTTTTGGGTGATCAAGAGTCATTCTTCCCCTTGAAGTTTGGGCTGTAGTAAGGTCGTTTGAGACAGGTTGACCCCTACTTCGTGTTTGCATAGCCAAGACTTCTGTAGGTGGTTCTTAAACTTCAAATAGGTCATCAGAAGGAATTGGTAGGTCAGGGTCCCATATTAACATGGTTGTTTCTTTTGGTGGATCAAATTCTTCCTGATCAACAATATTCACAACTGAGCCACTTGATTGTTCAGTTAGGGAAACCTCATCTAGAAACCGGTTGGCCATCAAATTCATGGCATGCACCCATTGTGGGCAGTCTCTTTCAAAGTGTTTTTCTTTTCTATAGGTACATAAAGAGTCATATGCTACATTTACCAGATTGATGTTTAAGTTGGCTGGGGGGGGGTTCAATTGATTTGAATGTTGGATTTATTTTAAAAAAGGGTTTATAGGGCCTCTAGCCTTGGTTTCCTTCCCCTACACTTCTTTTCATGTCTATGATTTCATTCAACAACTTCTTAACCATGCGTTGTAGTTATTCTATGTCTCCAGTTCCCTTTTTAGGACCTTCTTCTATTTTTTTCCCTAGGCGTCTATTCAACAAGAGTCCCCTCCTAGGAGGAGGTTGAACTTCCTTATTAACTAATGAGACATGGCCTTCTATGCAACCCTTCATTTGGAAATCTATTGTTTTGTATTCTTTGAAATTCTCAGCTAATGTTGTTTTTGTATCCCTCTTCACAAACATGGAAATAGAAGCTGGAAGAGCATTAGCATATAATTCAATTTGCCACTCCTAAGTGGGTTTAGCTTCGAGTTGAATTTTTTTAGGATAGTGGTGAATTTTTGATTAAATTATTTAACCTTCTCCTTTGAACTCATGGTGGCAGTGAACAACTCGGCCATCAAATCTCCTGTAGTGGTTTCTTCTGCAAATTTATCTAGAAAATCCTTTTGAAACTTCGTCCAACTAGTTATGGATCCTACAGGTAAGTTAAAATACCATGTGGAGGATGAATTCTAGAAAATGTAGGGGAAAATCTTGCATACTAACTCTTCATGTTGAACATTCATCAGTCTGATAGCTAGTATGAATTTTTTGATATGGTCTTTAAGAAATCCTGAGGTTTCAGGGTCAAATTTAGGGAGTAGCTTCTCTGGATGACGGGGAAGGTTATGTACTCATCCAAGGATGGCCAGAGCATCGTTGGCCAACCAAGGTTTATTATTATAAGGTGGGTTTACCCTTTTTTCATTATGATCATTGTTATCTTCCATGTCCTCCGATCTTGAAACTGAGCGTTCAGAGTTAAACCCTTCCTTGTCGGAAAAATCATCATGATCAGAGAAGTTGTTGGTTGTTGTTATAGGGATTAGATTAAGAGGATGTTAGATTTCACTGATAGAGAAATATATCAGGTATTCTACTGTGTTCACAAAAACCTGGTCGGGGGTATCGACCATTGGTTTGCTTACTTTTTTTCTACGAGGAAGTAGCATAACTAAAGGCAATGCTCCAATATGTCGGGTGTAAGATATTGTGATTATTCTAAACTTTTTCAATTCCTGGTGAGGAAGAGCATAGGGAATATGAGGGAGTATATATTCTTCCTCTTGTTGGGGTGATTTACTCATTTCAGGAGTTCTCAATGTTCGTGGGTTGTCTTGGTAATGACTATCCATGCATGTGGTATGTTTTGAATCTATAGGTTGTGTGAAATATTACGTCAACTATATTGTCAGCCATTCATTCTTCAGGCCCTCCTTCTAGCGCCAATTCTGTTGAGGGGTCCTAAATCACTTTAACTCAATAGTAGGAATCAAACCCGTCATCGAGGCCCAATTAGACTCTGTAGCGTTTAATGGTGGAATGGTTCTCCAGATCTTGCGATCCGGCCAACTAATCCATAGGATTTACGTAGTGATTGACATGATGTTTTCTAGTGAAAGCTCCTCCTTCAGTTCAAATGCTCTTTTGTTTTGTATTTTCTCCTATAGGTGGGACCTATTAGTACCTGGATTTGCAGTAGTAAAAATACACGTATTGATACTGGAAGTTCCCATAGAATCTCATTTATTTTTATCATTCATATGTTATTTTGAACTCCTTTGCCAAATTTATAAATCTTCATGGCTTTCCCCATTGTCATAACCTTCAGATTTACCATCAAGTCTTGACCAACTTTAATTGATCATCCTTTGTCTTTTCCCTCTAACCTGCAAAAATAAAAAGAACCTTTTCATTAGTCTCCCTAAATCTTTATTTTCTTATGTTCAAAACAAAAATATACTATTTATATTTTTATTGCCTTTTACCAAAAATAATCTATTTTCCTTTTATCGAAAAGGTGGTGTGTGCTTTAAGTGGCCTAGGTCAATATTATCAACTTATAATCCTAATCCAAAGTCACACCACATATCGAGCTAATCCATATGCCAAAGACCATATTCAACACATAAACCAACACACTCCCAATGCAAGATGCCATGTGCCAAATTATTTTGCAGGTGTTGAAGAACTAAATGTAGCCACAATATATATGATGGTGTTCCCAATTTCTTGCTCGTTCCACCATTTTCATGCATGGAGGTGCAGAGGGGAGTGCGCTACAAATTTCATGGTCTGCTACCAAATCTCCTGGGCGCTATGTATTTCAAAGTGCACTGCCAAATATCCTGGGCGCTAACAACTCTGTTGGGCACTACAGAATATCCTGTGCACTACCAAATCTCCTGAACAGGAAACATAGGCAGGTGCTACCAAATTTCTGGTAGGTGCTACCGAATTTCTGGCAGAGATTGAATCTTGCACGGAATACATGAAGGCTTGGCACTACCAAATGATGCTACCAACAAGCGCCTGGATTCAAGCAGTTTGACTTATCATTCTTGTTAGTGGCTAATGATGTGGAAAATGGATGCGATAACAGCTAGGAACATGATGATTTCTTACAACCTCTGCAGGACACTAGGCATGCAAAGTATGCGCATCAAGGGAGGAAGTGTCATTTAAGTATTGTTGAATCAGTTGCTAGCATGTTTCCTTTTTTATAGCAGTTTGTTAATAGATGCTAGCACATGTGTTCAATTAATAACTATTGTTGGAGGATCTGATGGGAGGAAGGACCAACTTGCACCTCTAGTTGTTGCCTTTCCTTTTTATTATAAATCGAGGTTCCAATTGAGAGAGCATGGGGAGAGCAATCTTATTAGACTGTAGTTTGAGAATCAGAGTGAAAAGGCTCGAGAGGTCTATTGTAAAATTATTGAGAAATGAAAATTAGCTACAGTGGCATAGCAGTTTGATTTTCACCTCAAAGAATTGTCTTAGTTTTGTATGCAAAGGTCTCAGCTGATGAGTAAGACTTTTAGATCAATTTGTCTTTTCTTTATGTTTTATCATACTTCTTCGATTTTCTTCCAATTAGATATGTTATGTTTATATAAAGCTTATATGGATAGATTTTTTGCTGAGAAGATTGTCATAAAGTTTACTATGATAGCTGCCACATATGCATCTATTTCACTCTGTAATGTTTGGAAAGGTTTTCTAAGCTGTTACAGATTCTTCTTCTAGCGACTGAAAGCAGGTTGTTTTTTAGCCTCAAATACATATTCTGTCTTCTTGATTTCTTTATCCATATCTATTTAAGCTCAGAACTAATCTGGGTTTTATTCGACCTAATTTTCTGCCCATACGAGGTTAATTCAATATTCTTGTATCTCATACAGTCCATGCCCAATGGCTCTTTGCCTTTTCTTTGACTTTACCACTCTCATTGTTTCTTAAAACCTACCTTATCCAAATCAAACCCTTATCATTTCAATATGTGTTGGGATTTCTATTGAAGCAGTCCAAGAGAAGCTTCCCGCACTAACATTTTTGACGCTGTTGCTGAGGACGAAAGTGAATGACAAATCTTCCCTGGGAGAATGACAATGATCAAATCCAACTTTTGACAGTGAACAAGGGTTGGTCACATATTTAGGATTGCATCTTTCACCTGGAAACGCCACTCCATGAAGGAAGAACCTGTTGGTGATTCCACTGATACAGGACGACCATGGAAATGGAAGCTATCTTGGCTCGGATGTATGCTTTCTGTGATTTATCAAATATAGTCGGTTTTCCTCATCCAATGCCGACTATAACAGAGTGGGACAATTATCTTCCGAGATTCAAAGGAAGCAAGAATGATCATCTCAGTGAGGAATTATTAAATTTTCATGAATGCATGCTTGAACATGATTTTTTTCACGAGGATGTCTTAATCAAGTTGTTCAGATTTTCTTTAGAAGGACATTCTCGTGAATGGTGTCAATCCCTTCCAGTTGCTAGCATTCATTCTTTGAAGGGTTTTCATGTTGCCTTTCATTTGTTTTGCAAAGAAAAATTTGCAGTTCACTTACTTTATCTAGAATGTTGTCATGACTTTGATTTACTATGTAAAGGATCTGATAAACATGAAAAATCCTTGTGTGTTGAAGAGGATATTGCAGTAGAAGAGATTATTCATGCTAATCAAGATGTTGAACATTTACCAGCTACTATTTTTTCTGATTATTATGGATATGAAGATATTTTAACTCTAGACTAAAATGATGAAGATCATCTTCCTTTAAGCCATATGGAACTTGAGAACAATGAAGATAGTCAACAGTCATTTTCAGTTTTTCACATGGAGGAAATTGGAGACAATTATAAAGCCAGTCATCAACATAAGCATTCCAGTTTTCAGTTGGAAAAACAACAAGAAGAGGTATTTCTTTGTGGATTTTATGACCCTATTAGGGATTATCTGGAGTCTTTGAGAAACATATATGCCAAATTGTTCTTTTCAAATGATGGTTGGTTCTTCTACCTTTTTGACTGGCATTTTTGTATTCCATGGCTTTTTTCATTCATCATTTCCAGATCAAGAATTTTACCAGCTAATCAATGTCTTATATAGCTTCATTGGAAGCATGGTTTTACCTAATCTAAGGAAGTAGATGGTTAGGTAGGAGTAGGAAGAATAAATCTCTCTTCTCAAGCATCTTCTTTGTAGTCAATTTTCAGTTTCAAATAAAGAACACAGGTGCTCCCAGGCACATAGTTTTTATGGACAGAGATGAAGATGGATAAGAACACTATTCTACAGGTTCTTGTCAGCTTGCAGGAAGCATTCCATCCCCCATGGAGACAATGTTAGTACATGGATTTGCAGTAGTCAAAATCCACATATTGATACTGGAAGTTCCCATAGCATTTCATTTATTTTTATCATTCATATGTTATTTTGAACTCCTTTTCCAAATTTATAAATCTTCATGGCTTTGCCCATTGTCATAACCTTCATATTTCCCATCAAGTCTTGAACAGATTTAATGGATCATACTTTGTGTTTTCCCTCTAACCTGCAAAAATAAAAAGAACCTTTTCATTAGTCTCCCTAAATCTTTATTTTCTTACGTTCAAAATAAAAATATACTTTTTATATTTTTATTTCCTTTTACCAAAAAAAATCTATTTTCCTTTGATCGAAAAGGTGGTGTGTACTTTAAGTGGCCTAATTCAATCTTATCAACTTCTAATCCTAATCCTAAGTCACACTACATAGAAATCTAATCCATATGCCAAAGATCATATTCAACACATAAACCAACACACTCCCAATGCAACATGCTAGGTGCCAAATGATTGTGCAGGTGTTGAGGAACTAAATGTAGCCATGATATATATGACGGTGTTCCCAATTTCTTGCTCATTCCACCGTTTTCATCCATGGATGTGCAAAGGGGAGTGCACTACAAATTTCACGGTGTGCTACCAAATCTCTTGGGTGCTACCAACTCTCCTTTGCGCTGCCAAATCTCCTAGGCGCTACAAACTCTCTTGTGTTCTACCAAATCTCCTGAACAGGAAACACAGGCAGGCACTACCGAATGTCTGGTAGAGACTGAATTTTTCACAGAAAACATGAAGGTTTGGCGCTATCAAATGATGCTACCAACAAGCGCTTGGATTCGAGGTGTTCGACTTATCATTCTTGTTAGTGGCCGATGATGTGAAAAATGGCTGAGATAATAGCTAGCAACATGATAACTAATTACAACCTCTATAGGACACTTCGCATGCAAAAGGATGCACATCAAGGGAGGAAGTGTCATTTAAGTATTGTTGGATTGGTTGCTAGCATGTTTCCTTTTTTATAGTAGTTTGTTAATAGCTTCTAGCACAGGTGTTCAATTAATAATTATTGTTGGAGGATCCATTTGAGGAAGGTCCATCT
Source organism: Picea sitchensis (assembly GCA_010110895.2). Classification (NCBI taxonomy): domain Eukaryota; kingdom Viridiplantae; phylum Streptophyta; class Pinopsida; order Pinales; family Pinaceae; genus Picea; species Picea sitchensis. The sequence continues at coordinate 25,613 of SNQJ01S0088523.1, forward strand.
CGCACCTCTAGTTGTTGCCTTTACTTTTTATTATAAATCGATGTTCCAATTGAGAGAATAGGAGGAGAGTAGTATTTATAGACTGTAGTTTGAGAATCAGAGTGAAAAGACCTGAGAGGTATATTGTAAAATTCTTGAGAAATGAAAATTAGCTACAGTGGCATGATAGTTTGATTTTCACCTCAAATACTTGTCTTAGTTTTGTATGCAAAGATCTTAGCTGACGAGTAAGACTTTTAGATCAATTTGTATTTTTCTTTATGTTTTATCATACTTCTTCGATTTTCTTCCAATTAGATGTGTTCTGTTTATATAAATTTTATATGGATAGATTTTGTGATGAGGATATTGTAGTAAAGTTTACTATGATAGCTGCCACATATGCATCTATTTCACTCTGTAATGTTTGGAAAGGTTTTCTAAGCTATTACAGATTATTACTGTAGAGACTAAAAGAAGGTAGCTTTTCAACCTCAACTACATATTGTGTCTTCTTGATTTCTTTATCCATATCTATTTAATCTCAGAACTGATCTGGCTTTTATTCGACCTGATTTGTTGTCCATATGAGGTTAATTCAAGATTGTTGTATCTCATAGACTCCATGCCCAATGGCTCTTTGCCTTTTCTTTGAGTTTACCACTCTCATTGTTTCTTAAGGCCTATCTTATCCAAATTAAACCCTTATCATTTCAAGATGTGTTGGGATTTCCCTTGAAGTAGTCCAAGAGAAACTTCTAGCACTAACAAGACTGATACAATATAAAAGTTGGTATAAACCAACTTGGTAACAAAGTGGGAAAGATTAACTACTGGAAAAGGTTGATCTTGGGATAACCCACATACTCAAATAGGTAGACAATGATTCTTACACCTGCAACAATCCTAGTACTAATACATTAACCTTTTGGTGTTCCAATTAATGATTGAGATGCAATTATCAGAAGAAAACATACATGCGAAAAATGATGGAAATAAAAATAGCTTCCTTAACTCTAATCATCAATCACATATTAACACAATGATTTAATTTTCCTCATTAAATACAATAACTTATATAAATATTGAATCACATAACTTGTCAACATATTAAGAGGTTCTCATTCATTATAAAATCCATTCATGAGAAAAAATAAGAAATAATTCTTCTTTAGATCCAATCACACACGCCTTTGATGAAAAACAAAAAATATTTGTCTTAGGCCTTGAAAAAGACTTCTCAATCAAGGTAGCTCTAAAATAGTTCTTAACAATCCAAAAATGTGGGTATTTGAAAAAAACCATCGACCTTCAAAACATTCAAAGACCCCCCATTTAACAGAGCTGGAGAGGTTCTCATCCTTAGGGGACTGAGACCTAATTTTAGGTAATTGTTCATAAAACAAATTATTAACTTGACTATGATATTGGAATTAATCAACAAGAGTGGTTCTTATCACACACAAAAGACCAATCTTATATCTAATCTGAGAAAATGCTAGAATTAATCAATTAAAAACCACTATTGTCTCTAATAGAGAACTAATGCATGCACTGGAGGAACTGACTCAGAAGAAAATATAGCTCGGAGTGATAGCGCAAAGGTTTGTTTTGAGTAATGGCATGTATGCGAGCTATTGGAGGCCACTAGAGACAACTGGATGCATGAGTAGATATCTTCTTGAGGAAGGGGAAGTCTGCTGAAGTGTTCTAGAACCAATCTGCATCGACCTGTGACTGAGACTTAACTCTTTGTCTATGTTTGAGCTTTCAGAAGATAAACACACTCCGTCTCGACACTAACTGACCCTTGTCCTCTCTTTCACTATTATGACCTGATAATGAAGAGGAAGACATGGATGCAAGTGTCCAATAGGAATACATGATACATGAAGGTGGACGACGTGGATGTAGATGAAGTGGAGGGGAGTGGAGGTGAAAGGCATGAGTGGAGGACAGATGGTGTTCGATGATAG
>SNQJ01S0088524.1:8505-20669 GCA_010110895.2 Picea sitchensis
AAGTATCTACATGTGGCTCTTGAGATGCATGCATGGGACTTTTCTCAAAATGGACACTTCTCTGAATGATGAGCTTTTCCATTGAGGTATCTATCAACCTATATCACCTTACACCTTTGGGATATCCAATGAATATGCATGATGTGATCTGAGGATCTAATGCCTTCCTCTTTTGAGAGGGTACACAGTCCCATGCACATGTTCCAAAGATTCAGAAGAGGGTGGCTTCTAGTTTGATCCCACTACAGGATTCAAAAGTGTCATGTCCTTCATAGATATATGAGGAGATATGTTTTGTATGTAATTATCATAGTTAAGTTATTAATCCAAAATCTTGGAGGGAAGGGACCTTGCATGCAACATGAAATTTTCCATCTCTTTGAGATATTGGTTCTTCCTCTCAGCTACCTCGTTTTGTTTTGGAGTCTATGGAACTGTATGTTATAAATGTATACCTACATCATCACAAAGATACCATACAACCTTGTTTACATAACCCACCCCCTCCCCATTGTATGTGTATATTGTCTTAATCATCTTTCCAGACTATGTCTTTGCATGTGCTTTGAAATCTTTGAGATGCTCAAAAAATGTGTACTTCTACCTGAGAAAATATATCAAAGTGTTCCTTGAGTAATCATTAATGAATGTCAGCAAGTACCTCACTTTTTTAATGGAAGGATGAGTAAAAGGACACATGGGGTCACTACAGACAAGCTCGAAGGGAGAGGAGGCCCTCCAAGCCTCCCATTTCTTAAATTTCTCTTAAGCATGTTTTCCAATAATGCATCCTTGACAAACTGATTCATAAAAATGTATATCGGGCAAGCCTTTGACCATTTCTTATTTGTTGATTTGTTGCATGTACCTTAACTTCAAATGATTAAATCTATCATGCCAAAGTCTACTATCATCATAAGCACAATTTAGTAGTAATCTGGAATCAAATTTAGAAATAAACTTAGAAAATGTGTACAATCAAGACTAGTGAAGTTACCTCACCAACAAAAATCTTGGAGTTGTCATGCATGTCATATATGGTCATGGAATATTATGTGAATTCCATCCTTTTTCCTATTCATGTATGTGCTATATGATAAACAAAGAGTGTATTCACAGATACTTTTGGAACATGAAAGACATTCTCAAAACTTCCATGTTGGAGATACACTCTCCCTTATCTAGTCATATCCACTAGAGTATCATCACCCATGAAACTGGGAGGATGCATGCATGTTGTTAAATATGATAAGACATATTCTATGGATTCCGTGTGATGATATGCTCCTAAATCTAGGATCCTTGCATTGGGAGAAAAATAAATAGAAATAAAATCATGAGAATTACCTATGTTTTGTGGCGCTTTGTCTCCTGGATTATTTTTGGCATTTTCAAGAATGCAGTCCCTGAGGTTGTTCTATTGGAGTGTTTGTTCCATGATGTCTATTGTCTTCTTCATGTAAGATGACTCAAGATGGTAGTTGAAATTGCATCAAATGCACTTTGAATTACCTAGCTTTCACTTTCCACCTKTCAAGMTGGAGGATTCATCGAAGGATTTGAGGTTGCCYTCCTTTCTTTTCTTGGGATCCTTATATCCMTTTCCTTTCTATTTGGATTTATKATTTGTTTCTCTAATGCATAGAAAKTKCATGTGTTTTTTATCTCTTGATTGTCTAATTTTTGTGAGCTTGTCTTATTCATGCATAAGGGGCTCAATGAAATGATCTAGTGTGGGAATTTTCTAGGTTGCTCCTAATGTAATCCTCATTGTATGGAATGTGTTAAAAAATAGTGCATATTCTAGACCCAACTTTGAATGGAAAGAATAATCTAGTTTTCCTATGTAGATTTGTCAATCCCTCATTCTTTTAGCTAAATAGGTAGGGACTTGAACTTCATTAAGAAGTGTTGTATATTATAAAAAATGATCGGATCTAATGATTTCAATTCAATATCAAACATGTGGCCTCTAATATCATCATGTTTTCCAAACAAACCTTCCAAAGTGGTCCAAATCTCATTTGGAGTGCAATAAGATTCAACATAAAAAAATATCTTGGGGGAATTGACATACAAATGAGACTGAAGGCCTCATCCATGTGGTTGAAGTATTTGTATTTTTTTACCATTGGTGTGGGTTTAGTCTCTGTAGACATGGTCATTCGGTAGAATCCTTTACCTCTTAGTAGAAGTAAAATCTTTAGCTTCCACTCAAAATAATGTTTTGGTGTCAGAAGAGATTATGGTGGAAATTCCATTCTTTCTAAATATTCAATAAATTTTACCTACAAATGAGTGTGTGTGCACCTTCTTCCTAGAAACTTATGGGCTCTGATACCATGTAGAAATTAGTTTAAACCTGCACATATAATATAGCTAGCAACAATTCACACAAAGCTTACAAAGTTGAGAGAGAGAGAGAGAGAAGAGATGAGAGAAAGAATAATGAATTGTATTAACCAAATGARAGAATGGAAAAATACACGTGATATACTCTACATAGATGAAATAATATGCCATAGTAGTGATCTAGAGAGATGTAAACATAGACTGAYAGAATCTAGAGTGAACTACCACCTAGTCATAGTTAATTGGCCATGCAATCATCARTTAACTAGATAATCACAAGTGGAGTGAGGAGAAAATCATGAATGCACATGTGTGGCACCATCCTGGTGATKATCCCAAGGTAAGTGTGCCCTCATGGTGATGATACTTAGGTGAGAATKCAAAACTTGGKGATCATACTGAAGTTTTCATGCAAGAMTCTACTCCACCAKTCTAAMTAAAGTGCAATTGAGKAATGATGAAGAGGATGTGGTGCCCTCATCTAGGGGAGAATATCTTTGATCACGAGCACCCTCAACATAGACTAATCAACTAAGGAAAATAAATACTAGYGYGATGTGTAATATCTATAACACCATTTTCTCCTTTTACTTTCATCATGTTCATATAAAAASACACTTCTTGGTTATGATTTGACTTTTCAAATGTCATCCAACAAGGTCTAGTGAATAATTATGMAATCCTAAKAAAAATAAATCTAAAATATMTAGATTAAAGAGCTAAAATGAAAATGAAGTAAAAATAATAAGCTAGATCTCTACAACTTCATTAAAAGGGACTGCCCCCTAAAGTCATATGCTAAAAAGGAACTATCCAAAGAAAATAAGTAGGATAATTAAAGAAAATAAAGAAAGGGAATAAATAAAAAAGAGCCAATCTACAGTACCAGGTCTATTATATTAGCAGAGAAGAGAAATAATGTAGAAAATAACACCGAGATAGAAAAAAAATACGAAAATATTGCAGATATAACAATAGAACAACAAATTATGTGGAACCACAACTCAAGAATTATACCCTTATTGATTGGAAACAAGGTTCAGTTGCATGTTTGAGGGGGAAACCTCCAACATAGAAAAGTTCTATTACAATAATTCCTCAACACAAAACTTTTCATACCCTCTACTCCTATTTATACTAAATATATCTATCCAAAAGAACAATCTAGGGGAAGATCCTTCTAGAAGCAGAAGCTTCTATTAGGACTTCTTACATTTGAATTATTCCTCCTTATTGCTAGGTCTTATTAATATTGAACTTTATTACATGGAAATATATTATTCTACCCACTTGAGGGGTTAGGTAGGTTAGGTCCCTAACATTCCCTCCCCCTTAAAATCAACTTGTTCCTGAAGGATTGATATGAGGAAATTGCTGCAAAATGTTAGCTGGCTCCTAGGTGGCATCTGCTAGAGTTGTATCTTTCCACTGGAATAACACGTCCTTGATGGTGCGCTGACGAAGACGACACTCACATTGGTCCAAAACTTCTTGTGGATACAACTAGATGGATTCTTCTTCATCCAACTTGGGAAGGTTGGTTTCAGTTTGGCACTTAGTTCCAATCATCTGCTTTAAGCAAGAGACATGAAAAACATGATGGATCTTAGAAGAACTGGGAAAAGATAACTAATAGGACACCTGTTCCACATGCTTGAGAACTGTATAAGGGAAATAAAATTTGGGCGCCAGTTTCTGACAATGTTTTTCCTTGAATGAAGTTTGCTTATAAGGTTGTAGTCGAAGAAATACCTAGTCTCCTTCCACAAATTGACATTTTGAGTGACCTTGATCGACTTGTTTCTTCAAGTGATTCTGAGACATGACCAAATTCTCTTTTATGGTATGGAGAATATATTCTTGATCTGTAATCATTTGGTCAACCTCTTGGACCTTTGAGACACCTAACATGTAGGAGAGAATGGAAGGTGGATTTTGTCCATATATCTCTTCAAAATGAGTCATGCGAGTAGCTATATGGTAAGAAGTGTTGTACCACAATTCAGATAATGGTAACCATTGATCCCATTGATTTTTCCTTTTACACGAAAAACACCTCAAATAAGTCTCCAAATACTTGTTGACAACTTCAATTTGACCATCAGTTTGGGGATGATAGGCAATGTTGAGATGCAATTGGGTACCCTATAGTATGAACAGTTCTTGCCAAAAATTGTTGGTGAAAGAGGGATCTCAATAAGAAACAATAGAATGAGGCATTCCATGAATCTTGAAGACATGATCCATGAAAATTTGAGCCACAATGGATGCAATAAATGGATTTTTAAGAGAACATAAATGAGCATACTTGGAAAGACAATCAACTACCACCATGATGAATGAATTATTTCTTGATCTAGGTACTCCCACAATAAAATCTATAGATATGTCCCTCCAAATAGCAGGTGGAATCGAAAGTGGTTGGAGTGTTTCAGGAGCTTTGGTTGTTTCTCCCTTGTTACATTGACAATCATCACATTCTACCACAAAAGTGCGAACATCCTTTTTCATAATATCCCCAAAACAAGAACATTTGATCGAGTCATAGGTTTTGGTAAACCCTGAGTGCCCAACTGTGGGTGCAGCATGAAGCTCATAAATCACAGTGGATTTAAGTTGTGATAGTTTACTTAAATACAAATGAACTTTGTAGAAAATATCATCATTGTTCCAGGAGTACCCTCAGGAAACTGGAGAATTAGATTGCAATTGTTGGATCAGATGTGAAATTTTGGGATGTTGTAGCCATTCCTGGTGAAAATCTTGGAGCCAATCTAGTACAATGAAGGATAGGGAGAAAAGGGACCCTTCATCTTCATATTTTCAGGAAATAGCATCAACAACTAAATTTTATTTTCCTTTATTGTAAATGATCTCATAATCATATCCAAAGAGCTTAGTTACCCATTTTTGTTTCTCGAGAGAGGAAGGTTGTTACTCCAGAAAATACTTGAGGCTTTGATGATCTGTATTAATTTGAAGTGTTTCCCCAAGAGATAAGGGTGCCAGAGATCCAATGCATGCATAATATCCAAAATTTCATTTTCATAGATTGATTGGCCCAAATGGTGTCCTGACAATTTTTTGTTCGTAAAGGCCAAAGGTCTTCCCTCTTACATAACGACTGCTGCAAGTTCTCTCCCATAGGCATTGCATTCCAGGACAAAGGTATTTGTGAAATCAAGAAGGGCCAAGACCAAAGTAGAACACATAGCCACCTTCAAGGCTTGAAAGGCCTGATAAGTTGCAGGAGTCCAAGTGAAAGAATTATTTTTAAGGAGAGCAGTCAGAGGGGCCACAATATTTCCATAATTATGAAGAAACTTGCGATAATATCATGTTAAACCCAAAAAACCATGCAAGATTTTAATAATATTGGGGCAAGGAGAATCCTACATTGATTCAATATTCTTAGGATCCACCCAGACACCAGCCTTGCCAACAATATGACCGAGGTACTTGACTTCCAAGGCGCCAAAGGAACATTTAGAGTGTTTGAGGAAAATTTGATGCTGAGAGAGTAGATGGAGAACTTGATCCACATGGGCAAGATGGGATTGTCAAGTTTTAATATAGATGATAATATCATCAATGAAAACTAAGACAAAATGACAGAGAAAAGGATCGAAGACATGATTCACAAGGATTTGTAAGGTGGAGGGGGAATTACATATGCCAAAGGGCATGACCAAGAACTCATAGTGACCCTCATGAGTTAGAAAAGAAGTCTTGGGGATGTCTTATTATTGCATATGTATTTGGTGGTAGCCAGAGTGTGGATCAAGTTTAGTGAAGTACTAAGCACCACTCAACTCATCCAAGAGATCATCAATGACATGAATGTGAAACTTGTCCTCGATTGTGAGTTTATTGAGGGAACGAAAGTGAGGACATATGTGCTAAGTACATTCTTTATTAAGTATGATGACCACAAGAGAATAATAAGGGTTGGTACTAGGGAGAATAACACCCACTTGGATCAATTCCTTCACTATTTTCTCATTTTCATTCTTTTGGGAAAAGAGATGATGATAAGGGAGAACATTGGTAGAAAGACTTCCAGGAACAAGGGGTATGGAGTGACCATGAGGAGTGGAAAAAACATCTTGATGTTTGGAGATAATAGCTTGGAGATCGGGATGCATAAAGGGTATCTCAACTACTTGAATATAATGGAGTTGAGCAATAATACCAAAGTGGTATTTCTTGAGGATATTTTCGATGAGATGGGAACTGATGATCTCAAGAGAACCAACTGTGAGACCTTGGAAGTGATACCTTTGTCCCTAATGTTGGAATTGCATGGTTAATTCCTTAAAATATACAAGAATGGGACCCAAAGTGTGTAACCATTCAACACCTAGAACAATGTCACAACCACCCATTTCAATGGAAAACATATGATATTTCAGGTGGTAATGTACAATTTGAAGATGTACATTTTCACAATGCCCACCACATTTCATGGACCCACCTTTGGCTATCATGATTTGAAAATTATTGAAAACATGAATATAGCAATTGGTTTTCTGGGAAATGCGATGATGAACAAAATTATGCATTCTACCACCATCAACAAAGATTATGACCTTCCTATGCTTAATATATCCAATGAGCTTGAGGGTTTATGGAGAAGAGAAGCTAGTGAGGGCATGCAAAGAAATGAGTGGGTCAACTTTAGGTGGGCCATCGGGCTCCAGGGTAGCATCGGGAAGGGAGGGCTCTTTAAAAAGGGGAACTATCACATATTCTTCAGGAACATCTTCAAAAATGGCCATAAAAAAATTTTGTTCCTTAATCTTGTTCCCCGAAAAATATTTTTCATCACAATTATAGAAAAGACCCTTCCGTTGGCATTCATCCATTTCATCCCTAGTTAATTTATGGAACTTGAGGGGAGTGACATGGGGGTTAGGATTAGTGGGTCGAGGGTGAGGAACAAAAGCGGGTTTTTTGTTTTGGGAAAAAACAACTTGTTAGGCCTCTTTAGCACATTTAGTGGCTTCCAACAAAGTCTGAGGGTGGGCCATGAGAACCTGGGATTGAATTTCATTCTTTAGGCCACTAATAAATCATTCACGGAAGAACACATATGGTCTACCCTCAGTTCGAAAGGGAAAATGATCAAAAATAGTTATAAAGTATTCCACTGTGTCTGAATATTTCAACTTGATCAAATGATCGAGATGGTGGGTATCAGTTTCAAAGCGGTCATAGAGATCTGAAAAAAACTAGGTCCAATAAATATACCCCTGACGTGAATTTTTACGTCATTGCCACCATTTCCATCATTTAGTATCTAGATAGAAGAAAAGATAGTGAATTTTGGCCAACTTGTCAATGATACCATGCAGAGAAAAATAATGCTCCATTTGAGTGACCCAACCTATATGATCAAATCCATCAAATTTATTGACCTCAACATGGGGAAGACAGGGGTCATGATGAAAGGAGTTGGATTGAAAATACAGAGAATGAGAGGAATCAACAACATCTGTTTTTGTTACGAGGAAAATATCTATATGGCTAGTGTAAACCACAACAGACGAAAATGACTACAAATTCAACTCTCTTCTCAAGTATGCTGTGAAAACAAATATGCTAAAAAGACAAGATAAAAGGCCTACCTCATCCAGAAGTTTGATGAAGTCCATCATTGAGCACTCGACCCAAAGAAATATACCTGTAACCAGACCTCAACAACCAAGCAAGGAAAGCATATGGTTATATTATATAATATTAGCACATTCAATAACATAATCCATTAATGAAAATGACAAATACACCCATGGAATAAAAATTCAATATATTTGTGAGATATCAATTGGATGGGAAAAGAGTATTTCTATTAATAAATGATCAACAAAATTGAAAATATTACAGACTTCTATGTCGACACGGTTTGGAACCAAGAAACTAAGTTCCTTCCAGCTGGGCCTCCACCACTTCAATCCTCCACCAAAGGCAAGCTCATAAGAGAGAAACAAGGAGGTTCTCAATCAATAAGGGAAGATCTTGGGGGCTAAATACTATGTTCAGAATTAAAGGAAAAAGGGATGTAGACTCAATATAAAGTAAATAATTCCTCCAAAGTAATTTTTTTTTCAAAATTGAGTTAATTTTTCCTTTTCCATAGCTCAGAATTGGCCTCTTTATAGCCTTCAAAATGGAACTGAAGGGCTGAGTCAGAATGTTTCTAGTATATGGAAGGCCAAGGATCAGATATCTCTTGTCGTGACATGGAAACCCGACATGTAATATTCATTTTCTAGCAAAAATCCCGATGTACACGACATGTAGTGGAGCATCCTATGTATACACATTTTGTATAGGGTGCAATATGCATACATGTGGAAAATTATTTATTTTTGTCTCTGGATTTTATCAACAGGGAAGATAAGTCTGCATAGGGAAATGGAATAAGGCCCTCTGTGCAATATTGCATAGGGTGAGTAAAATATTGTTGTAACAGTTTGGTCTGAGGAGGAAGGACCCAGAGTGAAGTTCAACAACTGGTTGATAGTAGAATGGAGGGTGTTAAATTGGTTCTTGAATTTGGCTTCCATGGTGTAAAATTTGTGTTGGGATTGGGTATCGAATTGTGAAATATGAGAATTGGTAGAGCCAATCTCATATGTCACTTGTTGGATGGAGTCTTGGTCTTGATTGGTAGAATCTTATAGGTCTTGGTTGCGAGTGGTGGCCATTTGGAGAGGGGGAGTGTGGATAAGGGAAAATGAGTGTGTAGAACCACAAAAAAGGACTTATAAGTGATAGGTACCACAAAAATCAAGTTGTTATTGGAAATATAATGGAATAGGCGTAAAAATAAGGAAGTTGAGAAGGGGTCTGGTCCATCAAAAAAAAATATTTAAAATAAAAGGTAACACTACGATCAGGGAGAAAAGGGAAATTCTGAATAATATTGCAGTGAAGAAATGCCCAAATGCTTAATAGGAAGAAATGTGTAGTAATTTCACAACCAGAATGCAGAAGGCACAATTGCGCGGAAATAGATATTGTTTGTTTTGTTTTTGTTTCTGTCCCAAGGGGTTGGGTATTCAGGGTTTCTACATACAAGGGTTTTCCCTGTGCTATAGATCGATGATATACGTGTGGGTTCCAAGAGTGGTACTCGACCCAATATCTCAGGGCACCAACTAAGGGTGGTCAACATATGTGTTCTTGAGTACCACTTGTATTTCCTTCCCTCATACTCCCTGAACATAGGTTTATGCATGTAAGAGCATATCTATGCATATTTAAGACACTAGAATACGTCTCTACCCTGAAAAAAATTAACCCACAATTTTATGTCGAGGAAAGTGCTCTAATACCACTTGTAAGGTACCAGGTCTACTATACTAGTAGAGAAGAGAAATAATGTAGAAAATAACACCGAGATAGCAACAAAATATGAAAATACTACAGAGATAATAGTGAAACAACAAATTATATGGAACCACAACTTCATAATTATACTTGTATCGATAAGAAACAAGGTTCACTTTCCTATTCGAGGGGGAAACCTCCAGCAGAGAAGAGCTCTATTACAATAATTCTTCAAGACAAAACTTCTCATACCCTCTACTCCTTTTTATACTAAATATATCTATCCAAAAGTACAATCTAGAGGAAGATCCTTCTAGAAGCAAAAGCTTCTATTAGGACTTTTTATATTTGACTTATTCCTCCTTATTACTAGGCCTGATTAATATTGAACTTTATTAAACAAAAATATATTATTCTACCCACTTGAGGGGTTAGGTAGGTTAGGTCCCTAACAACCAAAGTGGTAACTCTAAGAAACTAATCTACCTCTCAAAGGTTTTGAAAAATAAAATGAATATTTCTAGCTTAAAAGGCTAGTTGGGCATGTTTATATACMTAARAACATCAAAAAATGTCTTTDAGGGTMAAATTCATAAAGTTTMCCCTTCTCKTTTTATTAATTAATMATCATTTACCTATGTMTAACTAAGTCACTTAGGAAATACTTKTTATCATAGGTGTTGACACACTCAATAGGAGTAAGGTTTTCCTACCATGGTAAACATAGGAAAAGTTATAAAGTCAATTAATGYTATGAAGCGTGTTATAGGGGTTATTTGATGTGATGTTGCATARTGACTTATGTTTTGAATATTTAMTCATCATTATAGGTGGGTCTCTTCTAGATTGGGATTTGTACACCTCGCCTTGGAATCCATGTCATCACAATGGATGATGACCAAGRCACTAGATCATCATACATCATTGTCCACCTCAGTTTCTTGTACACTTGGCATATTTTGGAGTATATATGGACATTACAACATTTTTATCCTAGCACATGTCAAGGACAACCCTCTTCTTGATCCTTGTAATAATATAGGGAAAAGTAGGGGAGTGTTACCAGTAGTTCAATACATAAGAAAAAATAGATTCACATATGCATACATATATAGAAATAAATACATGAAGTAATGGAATCCCAAAGAAAAACCTTTATTAGATAGAAGATTCAATACAACACAACCTCTCCATTTTCTAATACATGCTTATCTATTTATACCAACATATTGAGTTGATAGGAAGTTGTAACTACTTAACTGCTTGGGTTGTTTGGTTATCAAAACTCTCTATCGACTTATACTTTTGACTTTAATAGTCAACCAACTAACTCTTAGTTGATTGTTGGGTCTAGTCGATAGAGTCGACTAGTCCTTACAACATCTCTCCCCACCTCAATTCCTTGCTCATCTCAAGCAAGAGGGGAGTAAAACAAAATGCTCTTTTACATTGATTGTTTACAAATATAAATGATAGAAAGAGAGAAAGAAGAGGAAATATAGATAAAATATTCTTATGCTTGATAGGATTATGGATCCATATTCGACTATCCTGCTATGTCGGGATGTTTGTTGCTAGTTGAGTCGATTGTGGCCTTTGGTCTTCTTTCTGTACTAGCTTCATAGGTAGTCTATAGGATGTTGGGAGATGATTTTTTCTGATGTTAGGTGAAGTGTTGCCATGCATTGATTGACTAGTGTTCTTCCAAGCCTGTTGTCTTTATCTGTCCAAGAAAATTTACTTTCTCTTCTATTTCTGCTTGCTGGACCATGGCCAATTCTAGGTCGATTTGTTGTTCCATATCTTGAATCTTTTCTCAGAGATGCATGAGCTAGATTACTGAACTGTAGGTTTCCAACTATACTTTGTACCCTTTCTTATGCCATTCTTGTTCTTGTTGTGAGAGTTATGACTCTATTGATTTTTCTTTTGCTAACTAGATTGTGAGGGTCTCTTTGATCTTGATTTCGGTCATCATATTCCTAGTATTGTCTATGTTTTTTACCACAACTCTTTGTATTATTCCTTTTTGAATGAATTTGCAAAGTTAGTTGGTTAGTCGTTTTAAACCAAATTTATCATTGTAGCCTACTTGGTGACATATTCCGCATTTTTTCTAAATCTTTTAAGATTGTCGTATTTTTTCACCATGATAGTGGTTGTATGCTCTTGGATTCTTTGATTATCATGCCTTGATTGGTGGTATTGTTGTTGTGTCTCTTCCTTTTATTATTGTAGAAGTTTTACTTGTTGTTTGTTCTTTGTATTAGCTATGATCAATCTTCAAATAAAGTCTTTAAATCCCTCTAAGGGGATATCAATTTCTGGTAGCTACTCTATTCCAAAATGTTTGATGGACATTTCTCTATATTCCTATAACATTTATTTTGGTCCTCCTTTATTTTTGAAATTCAAATTCCTTCTTTAATAAATTTATTCCACCTCTTTGTTGATTCTTTTGTAATGACTTGATGTAAATT
>SNQJ01S0088524.1:34596-51355 GCA_010110895.2 Picea sitchensis
CAGACTCTCATTCCCCATATTCCTGTCCCACCCCAAGAATATACACCTTCACTTTTCCACAGTCCATCAACAACTCCACTTCCCTTGCAGGGCTTCAACAATAGGTCGAATCAATAATTCTCAGAGCTCATTAGTAGGTGTTGGACACTCTCCATGAGAAATCACTTATCCAGTAATCTCTCTCACCTAGAGAGATTTTTTCAAAGGCCTGACAACCTTCTTCTTCAACCCATGGGCTTGAAAACATGCCTCTTCAAACCACAGGCCTGACCTCCTGTTTCTTCTATTTAGCTCTTAATTCAACAAGGTAACCACAATAGAAAAATCAGGTAAGGCAAGGGACTACTCAACAAATTACAGAGGATGACGATGGCAAAGGGTTCAACAATGGCAGAAAAAGGATGACTATGTGTTTGTTCAGTGAGTGAGTGAATGGGAAAAAGGATGGAAAGAATTGTGAGTGAAATCATGAGGAAAGATGGAAAGAATAGATAGTGAACCCCCCACAACAGTGGAATTCCCCACATAAATATACATGTGTCTTGGATGACACTTAGCTCTTCAGGAGCTCATTCCTCTCCACTTGGAATTCATTCCTCTCCCCAAAGGAACTTAGGATAATAGGGTTTATTTCCCAAAATTTAGTAATTTAAGGAAATACATTATAATATTCCTTTGGGTTAAGCCCTCAATCTTAGTCCCTTTTTCCTAGCCTCTCATCCCCCTTCCCTTTTCCTTCCTAGTGGAGCTTAGTCCCCCATAACTCTTTCTTCATGGTTGGTCTACACGCAATGATGTATTTTTATTAATGATCTGCATAATTACATATACAAAAATAGGCTCATTGGCCTTAGTATCTAGGCTCTCCGTCCTAATAAACACATAATCCTCCCAGCTTATAAATACTTGTCTCACTATCATATGAACTTCATTAAACATCATTACAATTTATTAGGGGCTCGGCCTTGGGGTATTACAATCCCCTCCCCTTATTTATGCATTGTCCTCAGTGCATCATATTTACATAACATCAACAAGATTTCCAAAATATTCAAAAAGATGCATGTATTTTGCTTGCATAGCATATTCATGCTCCCAAGTTGTGTCATCAAGACTGTACCAAGTCCATTGGACCTTTACAATCCCTATGGATCGATTCCTGAGTTGTTTTATTTTTTGGTCCATAATGCATACGTGATGCACTTGAAAAGTGCTTTCTTGCTCGACCTAAACCACATTCCAATCAATAACATGATTAACATCAGGTATATATTTCTTAAGAAATGATACATGGAATACATTATGTATAGACATAGATGTAGATAATGCAAGAATGTAAGTTACTGGTCCAATCCTCTCTAGGATTTCAAACAACCCACAATATCTGGCTGCCAACTTGGAACAATTTCCCAACTTCAGCAAACTCTTTTTGGCCTTCACTTTCAAGAAACATGATCACCCACTTTAAATTCCCTGTGTTTTTCCCTTGTCAGCATATATTTTCTGCATGTCTTTGACAACCTTTAAATTACGTTTAATCTTCAACATTTTCTCTTCCATTTCTCTGAGAAACTCATCCCCAATCACTTCTTTGTCATATGCAGTGTCCTAGCTTACTTCGGTGTTGCACTTTCTTCCATAAAGTTCCTCAAATGGGCTCATTAGTGATGCTTTGTACCCATTTTTGTAGGAAAATTCTACCAAGTGTAGACAATATTCCCATTTATATGGTTTGTCCATCACATACATCCTTATCATATCCTCTATCACTTGGTTCACCCTTTCTGGTTTCCCATCAGTCTCTGCATGATAAGTTGTGTTGAAGTTCAGATTTATTTTGAACCCTTTGAATAAACCCTTCCAAAACATTGAGGTAAACTTTGGGCATTTTTCAGACACAATTGTCTTGGGTATGCCATGCAAGCGTGCTACTTCCCGCATATAAATATCAGCAACATTGGTTTCCTTGTGAGTAACCTTCATAGGAATTAAATGGGCAAATTTAGTAATCTTATACACCATCACCATGATAGCATCATGTTGCTTGCTTGTTCTGGGAAATTTGGTGATGAAATCAATTTTCACCACTTCCCACTTCCAGTTAGGAATGGGAAATGGCTGCAACAACCCAGTTGGGTGTCTATGCTCATCCTTGACCCTTTGACACTCCAAGAATTTAGCAATGTATTCAAAAATCTCCCTCTTCATGCATGGCCAATGATATTGGGTCTTGACTACTAAAATTATTTTTTGATATCCTGGGTGTCTAGCATAAGGTACATTATGCATCTCTTTAAAAATCGTACTACTGAATTCATGATAATTGGGTACATAAACTATGTTCTTGTACAAGAGAAGTCCATCAATTCCCAATTCATAATCTTCAACTTTTTGTTGCATTTTTCCTTACTGCAATTCTATTACCAATTCCATGTACTGCAAATCTACTTTTGCATCCTTATAATTTCTTCCTTTAAGATCATTTTGATACATGTTAATGTTTGTATCATGCAGTTCATGCACTCTACTACTGAGTGCATCAACCAATTTTTTCTCTTTTCCTTTGATGTGCTTGATATCAAAGTCATACTCACAGAGGAATTCCAACCATCTGCTATGCATAGCATTCAAACTTGGATAATCAAACAAGTATTTCAAACCATTATGGTCTATCCTCAGCTCAAACCTCTTTCCCATGAGGTAGTGCCTACACTTCTTCAAGGAATGCACTATCGATGCCAACTCCAAATCATGAGTGGCATAGAGCCTTTCATGCACTTTCATTTTTCTGGATTCAAAACATATCACAAATCCATTCTGATTGAGGACTCAACCAATTCCTTCTTTGCATGCATCTATGAAAACCATGAAATGTTCATTCAAATCAGTAATCCTTTGAATTTGAGCACTAGTTTACAACTGCTTCAATTGTTGGAAACTCTTTTCACACTTTGTTGTCCATTAAAACTTCACCCCCTTCCTTTGCAAGGAAGTAATTGGGTGAAAATTTCTCGAAAACTCTGCAATGAATATTTTGTAGTATCCAACTAGACCCATGAAGAATCTAACTTGTGTCACATTCTTAGGTTTTGTTCACCCTTTAATACCCTCAGTATTTTTAGGGTCCAATGTTATCCCTTCTTCGGATATGATATGCCCCAAATAGTGAATTTTGTTTTGATAAAATGAGCACTTTCTCAATTTGGCATAAAATTAGTGCTCTCTTATCGCTTAAAACCGTCCTCAAATTATTCTCATGTTCCTCTTTTGACTTGGAATACACAAGGATTTCATCCAAAAAGACAATGACAAACTGGTCTAAGTATTCCTGGAAAACACCATTCATCAAGCACATAAAAATAGCTGGTGCATTTGATAACCAAAATGGAATCACTGTGAATCTATAATGACCATACCTTGTTCTGAAGGTGGTCTTGATGGCATCTTCATCTATGATCCTTAATTGATGATATATCGATCTGAGATCAATATTTGAGAATATCCTTGGATCCTTTAACTGATCAAAGAGATCATTGATCCTCGGCAAAGGATACTTGTTCTTTATAGTTACCTTGTTCAATTGTCTGAAGTCAATGCAAAATATCATTGTCCCATCTTTATTCTTCACAAATAATACTAGGGCACCCCAAGGTGACACACTTGGGTGTATATACCCCTTATTCAAAAGCTCTTCAAGTTGTATTTGCAACTCCTTCATCTCTGGTGTACTCATTCTGTAGGGAGTCTTCGATATTGGAGCTACTCTAGGAATAAAATTTAAAGAGAAATCAATATCTCTCTTTGGGGGTAGTCCTGGTATCTCCTTGAACACATCTTCAAAATATTTTAGGACTGACTGAACCTCCATACTTGGCATCTTATACTTAGGTTCTTCCTCCATATGAGCTACAAATAATTGGTAGCCCTTCCTGTAACACTTCCTCATTCACATTGTTGAAATCTCTCAGATAGTAACTTCCCTAGGAATTCCTTGGATTGTTCTTGGGTTCCCTTCCTCTTTCAGGAAAGTGAATTCCTTTCTATGACTTTCTAAGAAAACATGTTGTTGGTCCAACCAATCCATACCAATTAGACATTCATATGAATCCAATGGAAGGATGTTCAAATATGACTTGGTACTTATCCTATTCATGTCCATTGGACATGATTTAAACAGTCCAACAACTTTTCTCTTGGATCCTATAGCTTGTTGTACCAACTAAGATTTCTCATTCTTGCTTCTTGGAAAAATTAATCTTTTCACTACATTAGGATCTCTATATCTATGACTAGCTCCTGAATCTATTAAAATAGTAAAGGAATGGTTATTGATCATACCTTCTACTTCAATCATGTGTGATTGAAACTCAAATTTATTGTTTTCAAGGGATGCATTGATCTTAGCTACATTTCTTCCCATGTTCTCCACTATTCCTGTTTTTTGTACATTGTGGATAGCTCTCACTTTGTCACTTTTATGAGGACAATATCTATACTTATGGTGTCCTTTACAACCCCAACATTGAAGAGGTGTCTACCTTGGCCTTTGCCCACCTAACTTAACCATTCCATGCTCTCTAAAAGCTAGTTTTCCTTGAGGACTGTTTATGAAAAATGGAGGCTTTATCCCCTTATTCCTTTGTTCCTTCTTAAACTTCTTATTGTCCTCTAAAGCCTTATGGAAAGTAGGCTTTCCTATATGCTAATCATATAAACAATTTTATTTCCTTATGGTTTCCTCCAAAGTCTTGGGATAAGCATATTGGATCTTATCATTGATGAAAGATGGAAGCCCACTCAGGTACCTCTGAATTTTAATTATCTCATCCTTGATGAAGGAGACATACTTAAAAATATCTAAAACTATCCTTTCATATTCATCAATAGTCATGTTGCCCAGTTTGAGTTTAAAGAACTCTTTCATCTTTTTGTCATAATACCTCTTAGTCAGGTATTTCTTCTCAAAATGCCTCTTGAATTTCCTTCAAGTCACATTTTTCTCTCTGAGGTGTTCCACTTACACAAATTGATCCCACCACATGGACACCTTTCCTTTCAGTCAATAGATATAAATTCTCCCTTTTGCATGAGAAGAATAGTTATGCAATTGGAAATTCTTCCTCGTGCCTAGCAACAATGTCTCATCATCTCCATCCTTATTTTTCTCTCCATCAAAAGTAGGACGCTTGATCTTATTCATTTCTCCTTTCAAATCATCCACCCCAGACCTCCTATGCTTCTCGACAGGGGATGAACTTGAGCTACTATGTGATCTCCTATGGGAATGCTTTTGGGAGTGATGGTGATGTTTGCTAGCACTCCTTGATATTCCTTTCTTCTCAGGGGTCATGTGGCTTCCTGATTTAGTGGCGCCACTCTCCTTATCATAATTATTTTCAATTATATATAGTCTCTTCATTAAATTTATATTGAAGCCTTCTTGTTGTTCCTTTGCCTTCATAATCCTCTCATTATCATCCCTGTGGCTCTGGACATCTATCTGCAATTTTCTGATGGTCTCAGCCATATTTATGTCTTCCTCCTTTCCTCCTCCATGTCCATTGGAGTTGGTTCCTTCCATAACCAAATGGACATTCAACCCTATGCTTTCATCTTCTTGGATATAGACTACATGTGTACCCTCCATCACTTTGTACTCTGTGTTGACTATGATCTGACAGTTGTTAATTCTGCAAAAATATGCAACCAATAGAACTTTGTTAGGATAAATGTTCCTAATAATTTCATGAAAACATGAACCATTCTTATTCATTAATATACATCAGACTTATTTTCTGCTAATTTTTTGAGAAATTGATTGTTCAGATCAATTTTTTTGGTGAACAATTATCTTCTACTGTTCAATACCTTTACAGTGCTCGTTTCCATGCTCATTTTTGAGTTTTTTGCAGGAATTTATGGATACTTGAACAATTTATCTTTTCTGGGATGAAATCATGTACATGGATTCTTCCAACTCAAAGTTGAATTGGCTCTTGGATTCATTTTGGATAACTTCTTCTAGTTACCTTCATTAATTCTTTAGGTGTAGGTTTGTACAATTAAAAATCCCATGAGCTCCTTCTCTAAGTATCTTTCATGTTCTTAAAAAAAAAAATCGATCACTATCCCCTTTTCTTTGTCCCCCAAATTTATGTGACCAAGGGCTGTGAACCAACACTAATAGTTAGGAGCTTATCCAGATCCTTGGAACTTTGGGGCTCTAAATCTTTAGAGTTTTCCCTTATGCACATCACAAACATCCTGGACTGTCGAACTACCGAACTCACGAAGGACAGCGGGTCAACGATCCACATTATTTGTACAAATCTACAATGGATAGCAGCTTCTGGAATCCAGGCTTCAAAGGTTTCCAAAAAAATTCACTACCAATATCATGAAGTGTTGATTCACTGGAGATTCTCTCTCTTGATTCCATGTGTCATCTCCCGATCAATGGTCGAGATTAACTCTGACCCTCCGGGAGTTCTCGACTCAAGCAACCTACAACTCAAATCCTCTGGATTACTTCTTTTCTAGACCTTGGGATATTGCACCACGCATCCTCTGTGATCAACATTCAAGATGGAATACTACCTTTGGGCCTTCAGAAGTCCTCGACCTCAACTGTTTACGACTTGAATCCTCCTGACCACGAGATCTATTGTTGCATATCCTCTCCCAATGAATAGTGAGGATTTACTTCACTCTTTGGGGATTTGGGGGTTTCTCTTTCCTCTTACTTAATTCCTTTCGAAAGCCAAAGTGGAAAACCCCTGAGATCCACTTAGTACTACACACCTAGGTGCTACATGGAAAATTCCAAGAAGCGGAAATGTGGCCCAATCTGAGGGGTGACAAAGGTCAAGTTTTAACTACAAAATCATCCTTTCAAAATAAAAAAATGCACTAAGACATGGAATCCATATTGTGTGTCCACGTAACCCCAGGTGACGTCACCAAGCCATGTCACTTTAGTTCTTCGTGACTTTAGAAATTCGGGAATTCAGGATTCCAAGACTTCGGAGGTCCAGAATTTCTTCAACAGTTTTCTCTCGAAGGCCTAACTTCAGACTTCTTAACCTCCTGGGGCCCACGTAGTACAACTTTCACCAATCAAAGTGGTGACACATGGCCCCCATCGTCAAGTGACACATGTTAGGTCCCAATCAGTACTAAGGGCATGATAAAATTACAAAAAAAAGTGACATGTGGTAGACCTAGGTAGGCCCACATCACCCTAGGTGATGTTGTCATGTTACATCATATCCGACACTTCGAGGATTTATTATCATCGACACTTTCTCAAAACTACCAAACTATTGAATAGTTCCATGTCACCCTCGATGATGTCATCATGTCACATCACTTTGGAAACCTAGGACTTCGATGATTATTCACATCTACTCATTGTCAAAACTCTCGAACTATTGACTGCCAACAACTTCTTTCCATAGTTTCTGCACTTCGACGATTTTTTTACCGCGTAACCTCCAATGTATTTCCCCAAACGTTGCATTGTCGAACCACAAGATAAATCCAATGGTTCTCTTCATCTTGAATGATCCATGACTTAGAATCACTCTGGGACTTTGGAGGATTTCGTTGTTGAACACTCCACAACCCCCGGACTGTCGAATTTAGAACGTTGCTTAATCCGTGTACATGTGTCCCTAGAAATGCACGGTCTAGATTGGTTCTAAACTTTAGGAATTCAACATTTTTCTCTACTATAGATTTAAAATAGTTGGAGGGTGAAGTTTGAAGGAATTCTATGCTTAACCTCCATTCACCTTGTCCAGATCTAACAGTTGTGGGGGGATCAATGTTCTTCCGAACAGATCCAATGGCCCAAATTTAAATTTGTAGACCAATACCAAGTCTGTTGTGGTTTATCAAACTGCTATACATCCTGAGCTTCTAAACACAACCAAGGTGTTTCCCCAACTCCCTCTTGGCACTATGTACATCAATTCCTTGTGGAATTTCACTCCAAATTCCAAATTCGTGGCCCATCCAGGTTCACAGTGGAAACCATGGGCTCTGATACCAATTTGTAACATCCCCCAGCCACCTTCTCCATGGAGACGCCACTACTTCAAAACCAAACTGCTCTGATATAGATTTGTAGCACACCCTAGTCTTAAGCCACTAGGCTATGCATGCTATGTTCAAGTTCATAAGAATATATATATATATATATATATATATATATATATATAATGAAAACTTAATATATATAAACATTCTTCTCATGAACATATTCATGGGGAAGCGACAATAAACACATACATGCAATATATACAAGAAATTCTGATAAACTTCATACATGTACCTAAACACAACATTTAAACATAACATGTAAAATTAACATATATTGGCAGTTATATTTTTATGGGAAGATTGTCGAATATGTCCAGACATTCCATGAACCTCCCATCCTTAGACCACATTTCTCCAATCTATCAGCAGTGGGTCACCCTCGAGCTCGAACTAAACTCCACCTAGCGTAAAGGAAATACTAGGTTAGGCTAAGAATACGAAAAGTTGCACAATTCAATAGGAAGGATTCCCTCCAAGGAGTCTAGTTACGCCCACTTCTCATAGAATCTCATTCCCCACATGCTTTTCCCACCCCAATAATATACATCGTGATTGTTTCATAGTCCATCAGTTTCTCCACTTCCCTTCTAGGGATTCAACAATAGGTCAGATCAAGAATTCTCAGAGCTCTGTAGATAATGTTGGACTCCCTCCAGCAGAAATAACTTCCCCAATAATCTCTCTCACCTGGAGATAGTTTCTTACTGTCCTGAAAACTTGCTTCTTCAACCCATGGGCTTGGCAACCTGCCTCTTCAAACCATAGGCCTGATCACCTGCTTCTTTTTTCCAGCTCTTAAGTCAATCAGGTAACCACAGTAGAAAAATAGGGTAAGGCAAGTGATGGATCCACAAATTACAGAGGTTCATGATGGAAGAGGATTCAAAAATGGAGGAAAAAGGATAAATGCATGCTTTCTTAGTGTGTGAGTGAATGGGACAAAGGATGTCAAGAATCATGATTGAAATCGTGAGGAAATATGGCAAGACTGGCTAGTGAACCCCCCACAATGATGGACTTTCCCACATAAATATACATGCATCCTTGATGACACTTGTCTCTCTAGGAGATCGTTCCTCTCCACTTGGAGTTCATTCCTCTCCCCAAAGGAACTTAGGATAATATGGTTTATTTCCCAAAATTTAGTAGTTTAAGGAAATACATTATAACACTCCCTTCGGTTAATCCCTCAAGCTTAGTCCCTTTTCCCTATCCTCTAATCCCCCTTCCCTTTCCCTTCCTAGTGAAGCTTAGTCCCCCATAAATATTTCTTCTTGGTTGGTCTACACACAACGATGTAATTTTATTAATGATTTTCATAATTACATATACAAAAATAGGTCCACTAGCCTTAGAATCTAGGCTTTCCGACCTAATAAACACATAATCCTTCCAACTTATAAATACTTGGCTCACCAGCCTATGAATTTCATTAAACATCATTAGAATTTAGAAGGGGATCGGCCTTGGGGTATTACATTTGATTTATTTCTTATTCTTTGACATATTTATAAACTTCCTCGAAATGCATCGATGGAACATTTTGTTCGTTGTAATGTGGCGTATTTTTCACCTTGTTGTCAATCGGAATAAGTGTAGGAGTTTGTCAAAGTCTCTTTTCATAAACTATAGGTACTTCTTGAATTGAATAACATGTTTTGGAATTTTTAATTGGGATTTATTCAATGGTCCAAGAATATTTTGAGTGTGCCTCATAATTTTCAATTTGCTATTTTTATAGATTTGAGTCAGAGTGGTGTTTGATCGATAGGGGAGATTCTGTTGAGATTTCTCCTTGATCATTTGGTTTGATGTACTTTGTTTGTTCATTGAAGATTTGGTAGAAACATCATGTTTCATGATATTCATCTAATGAATAACTCCAAGGTTTCCCTTCATTAGGATCTAGAGGAACTATTATTTTTCATCCATTCCCTTTTAACTTGATTATGTCTTTTTTCAAGGGAGATATTTTCTTTCATTTTTCATCCCCATGGCCAACTTACAAGTGTTTGATATGTTGGAATTCCCTCGACTAAGTTGATTACTTTGAATTTGACTAATATGGGTATACCCATAATATAAGTTTCAACATTTCTAAGTATATCAATAGTCTCTATTATGATTTGATTTGCTAGATTTAGGTAATTTAGTGTTGGTGCTAATGAAGGCCAACCCAGGCATATCCATGTATCCCGAGGTAGGATATTTACTTGTGATCCAAAGTCGATGACTACCATGTTAATCAACACCCCTTGAATTTCCAAGTCGACCAATGGGTCATAATATTTATTCTTATAGGAGAGTTGTATGGTGTCCTTATATGGTCTTTTTCCTTCTTTACACTATCTTATTATATTAAGAAGATATAGCAATCGACCGAATGAATGATTTTATTTTAAGAGCTGTAATAATTAGTGTACCATGTCTTTGTTTTGTCTTCATCTATTTGGTTGGTTTTTGTTAGAATTTATGAATAATTTAAGTTCTTCCCTCATAATATGTTCCTCTTTATCTAGATTTTGGAACGGACTAGACTTTCGTATCTATCAATCATGTAAGAAGATATTATCTCATCCTGTGCCCAATCTAGTGATGACATGTAAATTCTTTGAATTTAACATTTATTCTTTGGAGACTGTGTCTAACATTCTAACGTTCTTTTTGTTCATGATATTATCAAGTACTATTTGACAGTATTCTAGCGAATGATTTCCAACGCCAAAAATGTTACAAAATTTCAAGTCGAATCGATATTTTATTGGGTAGTCAGGGCTAATGTGGCCATATTTCCAGAAATTATAACAGTAACGTTGAACTTGAACTTCACCCAGACCTTGGAATCCAGCTCGACCTCTGCCCCCTCGACCATGACCTTGAACATAATAATCAATTCTTTTCCTGTAGGTTGTAGTCATTATTATGACCGGTTTCTTTGGTGTGATAAACCATATTTACATTTCTATTTTGTCTATTTCGACAACACTCAGATGTTTTGTGGCTATGAATTTCATATAAATGGCACCACTTGGTATTTTTCATGTTTTGTGGGAAATCTTGTACAGTATGGTTGGTAAAAGTTTTTCATATGTTACAATATGTTTTCTCTTGCACTCATCACGCATCCCCTACTCTTGGTACTTGATCATTAAGACTACAAGTATATTTCGTATGACCATCTTTGTAGCATGTCGTACACCACACCTCGCTTCTTCTAAAAGATAGATTCTTAATTATTTGTTGTAGATGTTCTATTTTTCTTCTAGACTTTATGTCGATGAGGAAGTTGATGGGACATAATCATCTGAATCGACATGTTGTTCTTTATGTAAGTCATCTTCACATGAGGTTATCTCATAAATTTGTAATGGAGTTCTGATGTTTTGTAACAATATAGCTACATACCATTGTACTAGTATACTTTGATCAATTCTCAATGGTATTTGGATAAATATATCTTTGAATATGTTTTCATATTCACAGGCTGAATCACCTAGTTAGTTGATTAATTGGGTTGGGTTTCATTGATGTCAATCCTTAAAGAAAGTCTGGTAGAAAATTTTGGTAGCTTCAGTAGTGTGGCTAAGAAACCCAATTTTGGTTGAGGAATAGTGTAATAGATATCATTGAATTTTCAAGTGAGACTATTCTAGTTGCATAGTATGTGTCGTGTCATTTTTTATGATATGCGGTACGTCATGTAGTTCCTCATGGTTGAGGAGATATGACTTAAGGAATTTGGAGAACCCTCATGAGTTATATAGAAGCCCCGAGAAGGTCAAAGAAGTCAATTTATTCTAGAAACTCCTAGAAGAAGTTTATTAGTCAAAGTGTTTGTAACTAAGAGTCAATAATGAGTTAATTTGTTGCAAAAAGAAAATAACTAAAAATAAATTAGTTGCAACTAGAAGTGGTGAGATTACTATTTGTGGATAAAGTGGTTGTAAGTGGACAAAGTAGTTAGAAGTAGGTTAGCCCTAAAACAAGGAAGTTGTGTAAAGTAGTTAGAAGGTAACCCTTAGAGAAATATACTTGGAGAGTATAAATGAGAGAGAAAGGGTCTCCTATTAGCACCTACTGAACACATTGAATATCTATTATTTTGTGAAAAAATTATTGCAGGTACTCATTGATACATCTGAAGTTACACATGTCTGAGGCAGCAAAGCACGATTGATGGAAAAAGATTCAGATTTGCAGAATTTATGAAAAAGCCTAGTTTTTGAGGTGTATTTAGGATAAAATGGAGGAATTTGCATACATATGTGGGTTGCAGTGGAGGAGGTAGCATACATATGCAGGTTCTAGAAGGTCAAGGCACATACATATGTAAAAGTCATAAAAATTGAGTATATGAGGATTTCAGGTCCTTAGAGTTTGAAAGCAAGATCCCAGGAAGTCTTACAGGGATTAGGTACAACAAATCTATCTACATGTTCAAAAGGTATGTCATATGCTTAAGTGTAGTTACATATTGTTTTCTATGTGAGATATGGTTATGGTATATTGAGGATTTCCCCTAGAGAGGTTATTATTTGTATGGAACTTACTCTATGAGCCATATCTATAGAAATAAAGTGATGATATGTTTGGTATTGATCACTGGTACATCTTGTTACTTTGAGTGTTGAGGTACATCTTTTATTTATTGGTACATGATTGAGGGATTTTGCGGTACATGGTTAAGGTATTTTGGTTATGATGTATTGCTGAAGTTGTTGGTAGAGTTTGAGGTTGTGTAAGGGTGGGGTTTTTAATGTCTAGTCAATGTTAGGGTTTATTACAGATGATTATGATTGTATGTACATGTATGACACATGACTAGAGAGATGTAGATGCACATGTTTTGAGTGACATTCTTATGATATTGGGTATGAGATCTGTGTTATCAGATTTGATCTATTGACAAGATTCTTGGTACAGGTTGTTGGTATATGTTGCTACAGGTTATTGGTACAGGTATTTTACAGGTTATTGGTATAGGTTGAATATAGGTTATTGGCATAGGTTTGTTACAAGTTGTTGGCACATATTGGTACAGGTTTACAATGGCATATTTCATAGTGACAGTGTGGCAGTGGTTTCATTAGTTACTTGAAAATTATATTTCAAGGCAGTTGGACGAGGCAAGGATAGGTTTTTGTAACTACCTTCCAGTTGTAGCTAGAGAACATAGAGGGTTGTAGCCTCCATCTGGTTGGAGCTAGAGAATTGGACAGTTGGATCTTCCCTTAGGTTGTAGCTCGAAAATATAGAGGGTTGGAGCCTCCTTCCAATTGCATCCGGAATACAAAGAAATTTGGTGCTTACAATGAATGTAATTCTTAAATATATATAAGAAAAAACATTATGTGGTTTTCTCCTGCATTGGGTTTCCACGTAAAAATACTGGTGTATTTTGTATTTGTATGATTACTCATTGTTCATGGTTTACTTATTTTACACTTGTAGAATGATATTGATAAATTGATCATAAAGATAAAAAAACACTTATATAATGTGGTTAAAATGGATTGATAAGCTCTATTATTGATTCACCCCCTGCTCAATAATCCAACAATTGATATCAAAGTAGGTCCTTCAAGAGACAGTTTAACCACTAGAAGGAGATCATGGGTTACTCCAAGATTTGGATACCATTGTTTGATGGAGAATATTATGACTTTTGGAGCATAATAATGAAGGAAAACATATAGTCACTAGGATTTGATGTTTGGAGATCAGTGTTAGATGGACACAAAGAACCAAATGATCCTCTAATTGAAAAATGTGGAAATAAACTTGAAGAAAATAATTCAAGAGCTACAAGTTCACTCTTGAATGGTATGTGTAAATCAATCTACACCAAATTTATGCATTGTGACTCTGCAAGGACATCTAGCTCAAGTTGAATAATATATATGAAGGAGACGAGAAAGTGAAAGAAGCTAAACTTAAAATATTCAGAGAAAAAATTGAACAACTAAAGATGAAAGAAGATGATAACATAGTTGCCTACTTTCTACAAGTTGATAAAGTAGTAAACAACATCAAAGGCTTGGGATATGAGTTAAATGAATAGTATTAAATGTAAAACTGTATAACTAAAACACTTACTCGAATGGTGGTAGCTATCTCCTAGAAAAGAGGTGGATGCTACACGCATCCATCTGAGAAGAATGATTAAAATGAGGCTCTAGAGGCCCTTTTAACATTACTAATGAATACCAAAATCCTACACATCCAAAAACCTAACCCTAGGAGATGAAACACCAAAATTTATGTGGGCCACTATGGGTAAGTTGGTACCTCAACTTCTCAGGGTCGTAAATTTTTCATACGACCTCTGTTTTAGGTGTGTGATAGGATGTTGGAAAGGTATTTTCAAGAAATACAAATTACATTGTCAAACTCTAAATTCGTCTATAGTTTGACTGTGGTGAGCCAAAAAAACATTGTTTAGGGCCCCAAAATTTCCATGGAAGTACAGAAAGATGTGTCGAATTGAAAACATACAAAATAATCCAGTTGGATTATGTCAGAGGCCACCAATATACACATGGAGGATGTGTAGGGATTCAAACAACCCCAAAAGTGTAGAACCCACAATTACAAATAAGTACAGAAGAACATGCTAAACTAAAATTTGTCAAGAAGATCTAGTTGGAATAGGTGGGTGGCCACAAATATCTACCTGGATCAATCCTCCCCCCTTAGGAAGCAATGGTTTCCATTCTCATCAGGTGATGAAAATTTTGTTGAATTTATCCCTGGGTGAGCCACTTTCCTTGGTGTAGGAGTCACCCTAGTTGACAACTCAATAAAGTTGGATCCTGTGCTGGCAATTTCCATTGACATGTGTGTCCACTATATGATCAATGAATGATTGTTCTATGTAGTTAGGATTGAGCTCTGTTGGTGTTAGTTGTTCTGCAATCTCTAAGGTTTCCAATAATGGTGGAAATATGGCCGAAGGAGGTCCACATTGAATAATGAGTGAAATCCAAGGATGGGTGGAGTGTTGAGCACAAAATCATTGCTACCCACACCTTGGTGATAGTGTAAGGCCCATAGAAAAGTGGGAATATATTTTTATGGAGCCCTGTAAGATGCTCTTTCTACAAATCTAACCAGACCTTGTCTCCAAATTGAAACTAGTGTGGTACCCTATGTTGATAATGACACTTCTTGTACTTAGCATTGGATTTCTGCAAAATCTCATGGACCTGTTGGCAAATGTGTTGAATCCGCTCAATGAATCTGTTAGCTTTTTGGTCTCAGAATAAACATGGGAATATTATGTCTATGTGCTTGCAAGAGGTAGTTCAACATCAATGGGACCCAAGGGTTGGAATGCCATCCCCACCTAAAATGGGCTATGGTTGGTAAAGCTATGGAGGGCCATTTTGTAACTGTATTGAACATAGGGTAGAATCTCATCCCATATACGCAAATTCTTAGAGTTTTACATGCACGGGATGTACACAATCATCTCATTGAAGACCTTTGTTTGGCCATTGGTTTGGGGGTGGAAAGAAGTGGATTTAGTGAGCTTGGTGTCAAACAAGAACCAAAGACTCGACCAAAATGTGTTGAGGAACCTATTTTCCCAGTCGGAGATGATGGTTTGTGGTGTCCCAAAATGGACCCACACTCATTTAAAGAAGATATTGGTAGTATATGCAACTTTGATGTTCTTCTTGTGGGCGGTGAGGATGGCCATCTTCGAAACCAATCAACGACCAAAAATACACAATTATTTCCTTGCTTGGTGGATGGAAGGCCAGACATGTAATCCATCGAGATGGATTCTCAAGGCTTCTTGGGAGTAGAAAGAGGGGTGTATAAGCCTTGCTTCTTGATGGTTGGCTTAGAAATGGCACAAGAAGTGTGATAATCTAATATACTTGTTTACGTCCTCTCAAAGTTTTGGCCAATTAAAATGTTTCTCTAGAATGAAGACAATTTTCTCTACACCAAAATGTCCTGCCATCTAACTCTAGTGGGATTCCCAAATCATCCTTTCATTCTCACTATAAGGAACACAAAGATGGCCCAGATGGAATAATAGTCTATGCTGAATGTGAAAATCAATGACATTAGCGCCTTGTTGAAATTACTAAGACAACTAAGAGGGGGGTTGAATAAGTTGTTACCGTGCTTAAACAATTTTAAGCCAATTAATCCATTTTTAATATTTCTCCAAGTGACCATCAATATTATACAACATATGGACAAAATAAATAATGAGCATCACTCACACATAAGATATACAGAGAGACAATTTTTCATGAGGAAATCCATAAAGGGAGAAAACTTCTTCTTCAAAAATGATAGACAGTCTTTTAAGTTCTGTACATCATCTATAATTGATCACCAACTCAATGTGAGGCTACTACCTCTGTTTTACAAGAGCCAACTTGTTTGAGAGCACCAAATCTTTGGTTTCTCTAGCACCCACTAGAAGGAAGCACCAACTCCCTTAATGTTCCAACACCAACTGGATGGAAGCACCAATTTCCAGTTACACAGGCTCCAACCTGTATAACAGAGAACACATATTCTCCCTTGCACAACCCTGCCACCCTGATTTTTCTGGATGCAACCAGATGGAAGCTACAACTCCCTATTTCCAAGCACCCACTTGAACCTCTGAGGACAAAAATCCTCCCTAGCA
>SNQJ01S0088524.1:53954-72496 GCA_010110895.2 Picea sitchensis
CCCTTTACAAACCAATCTAGCTTTATTTCTAACAACTTGTCCTTTTTCATTCATTTTATTCTTGAACACCCATTTGTAACCTATTACATTCTTATCTTTAGGTCTAGGGACAAGCTCCCAAGTATTGTTCTTCTCAATCTGATCAAGCTATTCATTCATAGCTCTAATCTAATCATCATGCTGGATGGCCTTCAATTTTTTTTGGTTCAGTCATAGATAAAAAAGCAACATGAGATTGTTCTGAGTCTTTAATCAATTTCTTTCTTGTCTGGACTCCTTTATTTATATCTCCAATTATCTGATTTCCAGGATGATTCTTTCTAACAATTATGAGACGTGATTTTGCTTCTTTCTGTTGATTTATGTCAGTCGGAGTATTCATATCTTCATCTGATTCATATTCTTATGTTTATGATCCTTAGACCTGTTCATCTTTGTATTCAACTATATCTTTTGTGCTTGGATCAGCACTGCTTACATTTCTGACCGGGATTTCTTCATCAACTTTTATGTCTATACAATCAACCAGTTTATGTAGTCTCTTATTGTAACATCTGTACCCTTTACTATTTGTAGCATAACCCAAGAAGATACCTTCATCAAAACTGTCATCATATTTGCCAATATTTTCATCATTGTTCTTGATATAACATTTACTCCCAAAGACTTTAAAATGGTTGATTGAAGCGGGTCTTCCAAACCACATTTCATAAGGAGTCTTGTCACTGTGTGGCCTGAGATGAGATTTTTTAAGGATATGAACAGTTGTATGAATTGCTTCCACCCAATATGTCTGAGGTATGTTCCTTTCATTCATCATTGATCTTTCCATTTTCTATACTGATCTATTCTACCTCTCAACAACTCCATTTTGTTGTGGAGTCCTTGGAATTGTGTACTCTCTTTTGATCCCATGTTTATCACATAACTCTTTGAAGTTCCATGAACTAAAATATCCTCCTCTATATGACGTTACTGCCTTTAATCTTTTTCTTGTTTGATTCTCAGTCAGAGCCTTAAACACTTTGAATTTTTCAAATGCTTCATATTTTTCCTTCAAAAAGGAAACCCACGTTAGTCTAGAATAATCATCAATAATCAACATAAAATAGTTTTCATTTCCTGTACCTTCTTTTCTTGATGGTCCACATAAACCCATATGTACTAACTGAAGAGGTTTTTCTGTTGAAGAAAAGTTTTTAGATTTGAATTGAGTGTGCGTAAGCTTTCCTATCTCGCAAGGTTTACAAACAGAGTCGTATGGCTTTGATATCTTCAGAAGATCATTTACTGCCCCATTGTTTCTAAGATTGATTATATGATCAAAATTTAGGTGTCCAAGTCTCCTATGCCATACCCAAGTTTCATCATATTTTCTTAAGTGGCATTCTTCTTTTTCTTCTTTTAAAACATAGACATTGTTTTCTGTTCTTATCCCTTTTGCAACCAGTTGTCCTAAATTCAAAGACTTTATTTTACAATCTTTAGAAGTAAAAACAACTTCACATACTTTGTCAAAAACTTGATTGACACTTAGTATATTATTTTTCAGACCATCTACAAACAACACATCTTGAGATTTTCCTTTTCCATTACTCAGGCTTATCATTCCTTTACCTTTTTATTTTTACTAGTGCATCGTTTACAAAAGTTACATTCCCTGATTTGTTTTCACTTGGAGTTAGAAACTTACTTTTGTCTCCAGTCATATGTTTGGAACATCCACTGTCAATATACCATGGATTATTTTATCTTTGGGTTGATAACACTAATACACACTGGTCATCTTCTTTCTTCTTCCAAAGCTTGAAATTTTCAGCAGCAGGATTCAGATCTAGCTTATAGTTTCTTAAGAGATAGTCTCTAGCTTTATGTCCATAATTATGGTAGTTGTAACATTTTGGTTCACTGAATAACAAATCATAACGATTTTTATGCTCATAACTGTTGTTTTGTTTCACCTGTGTCCTTCTCCCAGTAATCACATGATTTATACTCTGTGATTGTTTGTTGCTTGGCTGTCTCAATCTTTGTGGTGGAAGATAATTATTCCTTGAAAAACTTGATTGCTCATATCTAAATCTTAAAGAACAATTTATAGCTTTGTGACCAAAGTTAGAATAGAAAAAACAATATCCATATAAAAATTCTTTGTACCTGGAAGAAGATTGTCTTCTTTGAGTGAGTCGATTTCTTCCATGCTGATAGTTTCTCTGATCTACAAATTCAGTTCTTCTTTTTCTTTCATTCTTTCTTGGTGGCTGATTTTCTTTCGTTGTTTCTGTAGAGTGGTTGTTGTCAATGATTGTAGATTTGAAAAACTTGATAGGTTCTATATTACTTGGATGATTACTACTTGATCCTTCTTCATATCCCAAGCCAACTTTCAACTTTGGATTCCTTTGTTGATTTAGAATGGAAGTTAATTCTTCTGAGGCTTTAATACTTGACAGATTTTGGTGATACAATGCCTTAAACTTCTCCATTTCTTTTCTGGTTTTTACTATCTCTTCTTCTAAGGCTTCACATCTTGCTTTCTTCTCTCATA
The DNA here is from genome assembly GCA_010110895.2 of Picea sitchensis. Taxonomy (NCBI): domain Eukaryota; kingdom Viridiplantae; phylum Streptophyta; class Pinopsida; order Pinales; family Pinaceae; genus Picea; species Picea sitchensis. Next base: position 56,503 of record SNQJ01S0088524.1, read on the forward strand.
ACTATTGTTTCATAATGTCTTCTATTTTCTTTGCCTCTTCTAACTCCACTTTTAGTAGAGAAAAGTCTTCATCAGGTTTTTTGTCATTCATTTTAAACTACATCAACAACCGTTTTTGTTTTCTCTTCTTACATATGAGTCTGTCAATTTCTTCCAAAGAATTGATTAATTCAACTTCCATATCCACCATAGCTTCTTCATCATCCATTTAACCTCTTATGTTTTCATCATCAAGATCTCCCATAGCCATAAGAATAAAGTCATTCACTTTGTCTTCACAAGATGAATCACTATATATGTCTTCTGAGGAGTCATCATTGTTTGCACACAAACTTTTCTTTTTACTATATTTCTTAAATTTGTAATTATTTTCATCATCAGAGTTCTGGTCTTTTTGATCTTTTTTCTTGTGGGGACACTTAGATGAAAAATGGCCTATTTTACCACAGTTAAATCATTTGAAGGGAAACTTGCCTTGATATTTTCTTGATCCTCTCTTTAACCTTCTCACAAATTTTTCTTCAATATCATCTAGTTCTGAATAAGTATTCTTATCTTCTTTAAAAGAAGCCTCTCTAGTAATGGATTTATCTTTGTTAATTCTCATTTCATATGCATCTAAAGTTCCTAGAAGTTGATCAATGGACAGAGTCTTAAGATCATTTAGTTCTTCTATTGCAGAGACTTTTGGATTAAATTTATCAAGCAGAGATCTTAAAATCTTCTGAACTAAGATTGATTCTTCAAACTTCTCACCAAGACCCTTCATGGCATTCACAAGTTCTTCGACTCTTAAAAAATGCTTGCTAATTGTTTCATCTTCATTCATCTTTAGTTGTTCAAATTTCAATCTATATGTTTGAAGTTTGGCATCTTTAACTTTCTCATTTCCTTCATAGCTGCTAATAAGTTTATCCCACATTTCTTTGGCAGTTTGAAGATGCATCGCCTCTACAAACTCATCTTCTACAAGTCCATTCAAGATAGCATTCATTCTCTTCGCATTAAATATATATTCTAAATTATCATCCTTCGAAGATAGCACAACAATATTTATGTATCTAGTCTCTACTACATCCCAAACATCAGCACCTAAGGCCATTAGGTATATTCTCATTCTAACCTTCCAGAAGGAAAAATTTGTTCCATCAAACAGAGGAGGCTTAGTGGATGAAGTCCCTTCATGACTTGTCATGTTTGAGCTTACAGATCTACCTTTAGATAAAAGGAACCTGGCTCTGATACCAATTGTTGAAATTACTAAGACAACTGAGAGGGGGGTGAATTAGTTGTTACCGTGCTTAAACAATTTTAAGTCAATTAAGCCATTTTTAATCTTTCTCCAAGTGACCATCAATATTATACAACATACGAAAAACATAAATAATGAGCATCACTCACACATAAGATATACAAAGAGACAAATTTTCATGAGGAAACCCATAAAGGGAGAAAACCTCTTCTTCTTCGAAAATGATAGGCAGTTTGTTAAGTTTTGTACATCATCTATAATTGAGCACAAACTCAATGTGAGGCTACTACCTCTATTTTACAATCTCCAACTTGTTTGACAACACCAACTCTCTGTTTTCTCTAGAACCCACTAGAAGGAAGCATCAACTCCCTTAATGTTCCAACACCAATTGGATGGAAGCACCAAATTCCAGTTACACAGGCTCCAACCTGTATAATAGAGAACACTTGTTCTCCCTTGCACCACCCTGACACCCTAGTTTTTCTGTCTACAACCAGATGGAAGCTACAACTCCCTGTGTTCAAGCACCCACTTGAACCTCTGAGGACAACAATCCTCCCTAGCACCTCCTTACCACCCTTATTACAAATAAATGATTGAATAACCAACAACACAGATAAATCAATTCTTACCACTTCTTCATTGTTCTGCAATTCTTCTCTGCTACACTATTCTTCTTCTGTGTTCATACTTGGCTTGACTTGTTGTCTCTTTCTATCTATTCTTTCTCTATCCTTCTCATGCTCTTTGATATGTGCACATTCTGCTATCTTCACCTTTTCTCCTATGTTCAGCTTATGTTCCTTATCTCTGAGATTTCTTCACATTGCGCATACTGTAATTTTACCTTTCTACAGTTCAACTCATTTTTCAATCAGAACAACCAACCACGCACAGTCACTGCGTGTTACTTTTATACACTACAACCCATTCAGTTACCCCTCAAATCCCTAGAACAACGCTTCAGCAACTAAAACTCCAACCTTCCAAGAACCATGATTTGATTGTGCTAACTGAATCATAACTAAACAATTAATCATGAAGAGAAATAGTAGCCCTTCGATCATATTTCCAAGTATCTAGCAGTGTTGGATTACAAGCACAGGGTCTCCCGTTGATTTATGCATTTCACATTTCATCATTTCGACATTTTGGCATTCCTGTGGTGAAGATTCTCAACTCATCATGTTACAATCACCAAAAAGGAGCTTAGCTTGGTGCTAGATCCTTCGTCTCACATGACCACTGATGGTGACCACAACCTACACCAAAAGGTTTTTTTCGCATTTTGGCATTTCAACATTTCGGAGTTCGAGACTTCGTGATGGTGGAGTTTCTACTTGCTATGTAAAAACCCTGAAATAGAAAGTTTTGATGTGACATAAACCTGCTGACGTGATACATGGATTGACACATGCCGAATAGCTGCCACATGTCACTCTGATTCATGGCTTACATGTGCCTAAAATGTTGAATCATCTTGACACTTGTCATTTCCTGATTGTGCCATGTGTCCTTAGCTGACATGGTTTGTTGATGTGTATGTTTCGGGATTTTAGGTTCGCTACTTCAAAGGCTAAAGTTCCTTTGATCTTTGATTTCCTGGTCTGTGAAACTCCAAAATGGAGTCTTTGACATACTCTGTTCTTTCGCATTTCATGATTTCATCATTCTTGTCATGAGTGTCCTTGACACCTCTAACTCCTGGTATCCGAAACTCTGAAATGGAGATTAAGTCGTGGTTTCACATTTTGTGATTTCATCATTCTTGTCATGAGTGTCCTTGACACCTCCAACTCCTGGTATCCGAAACTCTGAAATGGAGATTAAGTCGTGGTTTCACATTTCACGATTTTATCATTCTTGTCGTGAGTGTCCTTAACACCTCTAAATCCTGGTATCCAAAACTCCAAAATGGAGATTAAGTCATGGTTTCGCATTTCACGATTTTCTATCGTGAGTTGCTTCCTTGACTCCTGGAGTTTACGCTTCTGATCTTTCTAGGCGATCATCGTTGCATTTCTGGTCTTGCCACTTTCTCTTGTTCTCCATCATTGGGTTGAGCTTTCCATCAATGACAAACAAATACTCTACCTTCTGTCTGCCCATAATAAATATGCCAACATGCCTGTACTGAAGAGTTGATAGGTGTTGTTGAAGTCTAGATATTGTTGATAAATTTGGGGCCACTCATATGCCTCATGTCCACAGGAATGGAGCACAGTGGTGAGTGCAGCCACGAGAGGTCAACTCAGGTAGTTAGTGACATGATTTGTGCTCCCTGTCTTATACTTGATGTTGAGATGGGACTATTGTAGGTAGGTGGACCACTTCTGATGGTGGTCATTCTGCAACTTCCCCTGTGTCTATATGAATTGCAGAGGCTTCTGATGAGTGTGGATGGTCATCTCCTTTCCTAGAATGTAATGTTTCCATTGACGATAGGATTGTACAATGGAATAAATTTCCTTGTCATAGGTGGGGTTTTTCTGGATAGTATTTGAGAGTGTCTCTCTATGGTATACCACCGGATGACTGTGCTGAGTGAGAACTTCGCCTACAACATAGTCATATGCATCAGTCTCAATCTCGAACGGTTGTTGTAGATAGAGAAAGGAGAGTATTGGAGCTGAGAACAAGTGATGCTTCAGATCATCAAATGCTCATTGTTGTTCCTTCCACCACATGAACTGTTCCCTGCCACTGTCCTTGGTCACTTGGCTGAGGACCCATGCAATATGGGAGAATCCCAATACGAACCATTTGTAGAAGTTGGCCAGTCCCAAGAAGATTTGAAGATTGGTTAGTATGGTCAGGGTTGGCCAGTCACAGATGACTTCGATCTTAGCTAGATCAACATGTACCCCATGCTCATCAACAATGCAACCCAAGTTTTGGAACCTGTTCATGCCAAAGGAGCATTTTTCCAAGTTGGCATATAGATTTTGTTGCTGTAGAGTGCTCAAAACCTTTTTAATATGTTGCATGTGCTCCTCCCAAGTTCTTCTTAAGATGAGGATATCATCGAAATATACTACCACAAAATATTTGGTGAAGGGTCTCAATACATCATCCATCAACCTCATAAAAGTGGTTGGTGTATTTGTTAATCCAAAGGGCATGACCATCCATTCGAAGAGACCTTCTTTAGATTTGAAAGTCATATTTCATATATCAGTTGGTTCAATAGGAACCTGGTGGTAGCCATACTTGAGTTCAATCTTGTTGAATAACTTTCCCCCCTTGAGTGAGCCGAGAAGGTCATCAATCCTGGGAATTGGGTACCAGTTTATCACTATGATTTTGTTTAATTCTTTGTAATAAATGAGGAGTCACTAGTTCCCATCCTTCTTCTACACTAGTACAATTGGGATGTTGCAAGGGGAGGAGTTGGGTCTGATGTTCCCATTTCGACGAATCTCTTGGATCTAATGCTTGATTTCGTCATTTTCCATCAGCGAGAAATGATAGACTGGTCCATTAGGCAGAGGTGCATTGGGGGTGAGATGAATTGGATGCTTGAATTGGCAGTGCATTGGTACCCCGGTGGGTGAGGAGAAGATGTCTCTGTACTCTTCCATGATCCCATCCACTTTATTTTGTTGTAAAGAGAGGTTCTATGTAGAGGCCACATATGTGGTAGCGACCTTCTTCTTTTTGTGAGCACAGATAAAACATAATAAGAACTTCCTGATCTGTGAAATGACCTTACTGCATTTCTTAGCAGAGATTAAATAAATAGAGGTAGAAAACGCTACCACTGGTATCATGTACAATTGTCTACCCAAAGTAATAATAAAACTATGGGGTCTAGACTCATACAAAACATGACTCTTCCAGAAATATGGTTGTCCTTTAATAACATCACAAACTTCAACAGGAGAAATATCACACAATACCTTGTCTTTGAAAGGATTGATTTCCTAGGGCATACAACACTGTTGGATGACACATAGATCTCTTCCTTGGAAAAGCTAGCCAATGGTATAGGGCTGCGGGTCCGGTGTCATCAGTAGGTCAAGTCACTTGAAGACTTCTATTAAGATCAAGTTCTTATGACTGCAGATGTCGACAATGAAATAAATTTGAGCCCCCTTTACCCATATCTATGAGTGAAAGAGGCATTCCCCTTCCTCTGGTTCTTTTGTTTCACTTGGCTTGACTTTGGCGGTAGTGACAGTGGCACTGAGTTCAACATAAATAATTTTCTCCCCTCCTTCTAGATTTGATTCAGAGTTAGAATCGGCCTCTAACACAAAACCCTTCAGCTTGGCCACGAGTGATTGCTTGGAGTGACATTCTTCAGTGTTGTGTTATTCACACCATTTTCCCATGTCCTTCTTCGTCTTCTCATTGTCATTCTTATGTTGCAGCTTAGACTAGTTTTCCTGATAGTGGACACCTTTTCTCTATCCCTTTTTGTGTGTTTTGGGGTCACCTTTTCCCTTCTTCGGCTTTGAGGAGTTTGCAGATCCAAACTCTTGCCTCTTTTGCTTAAATTTCTACTCGATCATAACAACATATATATAAGCTGTACCCAATGAAGTGATGTCTAGAAACTCCATTTCTGTTTGAATGTATCTGTGCAAACAACCTCGATATTTCAGTACCAGATGTCACTCAGAGTCTTTGATACCCAATTTGGTGCGTAGGGTATGGAAAATATTGGTGAAATATGGTACTATTTGGTCCCTTTCCTAACGTAGGGTGGTCCATCTGGTGTACTGGTCCTCATAGCTTCCAGCAAGGTAGTATTGTTCTTTAATGGAATCCTGAAAGGGATTCCATGTAGGGGAAACCAAAAATATTGCAGATTCTTCTATGGTCCTTTGCTCATAGTAAGTATCCCACTAGTCCTTAACCTGGGGGACAACCTTGAGGAGTGCAAAAGTAATATTTTCCCTATCAGAGAAAATGTTGAAAATAAAACAAAATTTAAAGGTTTCAAAGAAATCAATAAAATATATGTTGATAAGGGAAGAACTCACAGGGAATTTAAAGATGTATTCTTGAGAGTGAAGGCCAACATAAGTTCCCTGAAGTTGGGAAAATTTTCAAAGTTCGCAGCTCGCTATTGTGGGCCATTTGAAATCCTAGAGAGGATTGGGCCTGTAGCATACATGCTTGCCTTCCCTACAACAATGACCATTTATAATATATTTCAAGTATAATTGCTTAAGAAAGTTATACATGATGTTAATCATGTTGTTTATTGGAATGTGATTCAAGTGGAGCAAGAAGGCACTTTCCATGTGCATCCGGTACAGATTCTAGACCAGAAAATTAAACAGCTCCAGAATCCATCCATAGAGCTTGTAAAGGTCCAATGGACCTGGTACGGTCCTGAGGATGCTACTTGGGAGCATGAGGATGCAATGCGGGCAGAATACCCACATATGTTTGATGATTTTTGAAATTTTGGTTGTATATGTGTACATAATGCGCTGCGGTAAGTGCATAAATAAGGGGAGGGGATTGTAATACCCCTAGGTTGAACCCCAATTGTAAATGTAAATGAAAATGTACTTAAGTTGGTGAGTTGTTTGATATCAATTTTTTATACACCTTCCATGGTATAGTGCGCACATGTACTGTGCACTAAAATGATGAAGTGTGCATATGTATTGTGCACTAAACTTAAGTGCACGCCATTTTGAGGCAAGGGAGCCTTTGTGTATATGTTGTGTTTTATAGGCTGGTGAGCCAGTTATTATAATCTAGGAGGCTTATGTGTTGAATTAGGCTTGAGATCCTAGATGTTAAAGGTCAGTGAGCCTATTTATGTAATTATGCATATCACTATTATAAAATACATCGCTACGTGTAGAACAACCATGATAAAATAGTATGTAGGACTAAACTCCACTAGTTAGAGAAAGGGGTGGCTAAAATTTAAGGAAAAGGGATAAGCTAGAGAGCTTAAGCCAAAAAAGAATATTATATTAATATTCCTTAAAGTATAAATTATAGATAATTATTTTATCCTAAGTTCTAAGGATGGGGACTAGTGGGCCAAAGTAGCTCCTAGCATGACAAGTGTCAAGTTGGGAACATCCATACATATAGCTTGGACTAGTACCATACCCATACATATATCTGTAAGGCCCATGGGATATTAAAGAGGTGGGTTGTCAGGCCCATGAGAAATCTCTCTAAGTGAGAGAATTGTTGGGAATTGATTTCTTGAAGGTGCTAAACTGCAGCTACGGGGCTCTGAGACTTCATGTCTGGCCTGTTGCTAAATATTTGGAAGGTAAGTGGGGAATCTGAGGGAATGTTGAGCAAAGAAGGGAACACTTCCTGGGGTGGGACAAGCATGTGGGGAATGAGAGATAGTAGGATGTTATTTTGAGTTAGCACCTGTGACAGATTCTTTCCTGTTGTCTGAGATACATCAGCTTGGTTAGGAATCCCTTTACCCGGGTGTAGTTTAGTCCCAGCTCGGGGGTGACCCACTATTGAGAGTGATCAGGAGTGTGGTCTAAGGCTGGCATTTTTGTGGAAGGTCTGTACATAGTTGGTGATATTCTTACCAATATAAGTGTCAATTTTGTCTTAATTTATATGCTACATTATTATTTATGTGTTTATTTTTATGGTTTTTTCCTGTGTGTGGTTTATACCTGTCTTTATATTTATGGGTATTTCATGTCTATGCTGCATGTATATGTTACTATTATTTCTATATGAATCTGTGCATTTATAGAATGTATTTGTCTATTTATTTTATATATATATATATATATATATATTTCTACAAGAGTTTATGTGTGTATATGTTTGAATTTGCATACAGTTCGAAAAAGTTTACGTGGCATAGCCCAGTTGGATGTTGGGTAAGTTACAATATGGTATTAGAGCTTCAGTTTTTAACATTGAGCCTCAATGGGCCGAGCAATTTGAGTTGAAGTGAAATTTCATAGAGGATTGATTTTGAAGTGGCCAAATTTCAATTTACAGAGTGTCCATGGTAAAAATTAGAAGCAATTGCATGGAATTGTGAAAAATCCCCATTTTCTCTTGTTAAATTCATGGGAAAATTGAGAAATTTGGCCAATTTGTGAGATATTCTTAATTTAATATATGTTCTAGCAAATTCAGACCTGGAATTGGTCAAATTTGAAGTTACAGAGAAGAAATGATAGATGGAGCGAGATTAGTTGATTAGAATTCTCAATTTGTGAACTGAGTTTGGGAAACATTTGTTCAATAAATTCCAACCAACAACGATTTTTTGTTGCAGAGGTTAAATTGGTGTTATTAGGGTGAAATTGAACAAATTTCATAGTTGCAGAATCTATGGTGAAAATTGGCAAAACATTTGGCAAGAGCCCCAATTTCTACGCATGCTAAATATGCGTGTTCAGTTTGAAATTTGTGCACGCGAAGTCATTTTGATGGTGTACAAGAGCAGAAAACCAATGAAGTTTTGCAGCGTTTTATACTGTTTGAAGGTCATATTTTTGCAGTGTGTTTTTGAGGCCCTATTGATGGGTCCTAAATCCATTTAGTTCAAAATAAGGAACCAAACCCACCACCAAGGCCCAATTAGATTCTGCAATGTTTAATAGTGGAATGGTTCTCCAGATCTTGTGATCTGGCCAATTAATCGATGGGCTTTATGTTTTCTTGTGAGGCTGTCTCCTTCAGTTTGGACTTTCTCTTTCTGTATTTTCTCTTAGGTGGGACTAATATAAGATGGAATCCAGTATAAACCAACTAGGTAACAAAATAGGAATAATTTTAACTACTGGAGAAGAGGTTGATCTTGGGATAACCCGCTACTCAAGCATGCATACAACAATTTTATACCAAAAGCCTAGTACTAATACATTAACCATGTGAGTATCCAATTACTGACTGAGATATAAATCATCAAAAATAAAGCACATATGCGATAAATAATGGAAAGTAAAATAATTCACTTAACTCTAATCATCCATCACATAATAACACAACGATTCATCTTCATCATTAAAGAAAAGAACTGTAAAATATTGCATCAAATAACTTAACAATAGATTTAATAGCTCTTACTCATTACAACATCCATTCATGAGACAAGATAGGAAATAGTTCTTCTCCACATCCAAGAATACATGAATTTGATGAAAACATAAACTTGTCTTTGGTCCAAAAGGACTTCTCAATTAAAGGTAGCTGAGAAATAACTCTTAACCAAACAAAAAATGAGAGTTTCTTGCAACAACCATCGACCCTCAACTAATCGGTCGATGCTCCTATTTGTAACATAAAATTAACTAAAAATAACAGCTAAAGTGAATATAATCAAAAAAAAATTCTCCACATGGCGTTCTCTCCTAACAGTTTTTCTAACAATCATTTCAAGATATCACTTAAAAAGGTGACTCTTCTCTTACTCCGACCAACTGATGAACAACTCCTCGTAGGTGTTGGGGTATGGGAATCTGTGTTGTTCCATCGGGGTCACATGAATCTCTCTTATCTCTACCGCATGTGCCTAATACTTCACCATACTAACACTTAACTATTGCAGCATAGCCCCAGCTTTGATTAGGTGTTCCATAAATTGTTATACCTATCCTGGCATTGTGTCGGTCACCTTTTCTAGTCCTTTGGCCCATGATGAATCTTTCTCGATGTGTGATTTGATGATGTCCCACAAGTCGATGAGGTCATCGTGCATGCCAAACTCGAGAAGTATGATATCTTCCATTTCCTTGTTGATTTTGACCTAGTTTCTCTCACACCTGGCCCATTTCTCCTGGATTTCTCGGTGAGGTTTTCGAGCCATTTTTGCCAAATAATTGGCCGCTTTCCTTATGTGATCAAGACTGCTTTTGTTCAACACTTAAATTTCATGTTTCTCTTTATCTCAACCCCATTGGACAATGCCAATGTAGTCGACTCCTTGTACGTCTTTTTGTACTTTCATGTACCACCGCTCCATATCTTTGCACGTCGTGAGTTCCTTGGGAGTATCCTTCTGGAGCTCGGCTATCCCTTTAGTGAATAGGTGCCACCCATTTGTTAATTTTATATAGTCCTCCTTGAATGCACTCCTTAGGTACACTGCACCCTATGTGGTGTCCTGATAGTACTTGGCCAAATGATGCAAATGTTCTATTTTTTTTAGGACGATGACCACCTCCTTTTCATATTTTTTAGCTCATTCCAGGGTGGCATCTATGATTGCCATCCCTATGACGATAATTTCATACCTTTTAGCATGTTCAGTATTGATCAGATGTTCCTCTATGGTGACGAGGATAGAGCGATCTAAAGTAATCCTCCTTTTCTTGGTGGTTGATTGGACGATATCCTTCCTTTTCCTGTCATAATCTATGGCATGTACATCGGCTACTTTGTCCACAGGTTCGGGGATTTGTTGATCCCCCCAGGTGAGTGTATTTCCCAGACTTTCAGTGGTATATACTTGTTCAATATTGGGTTCTTGAATTTCCTCATTGTGCTCCGAAGGCTCGACTTATGTTTTTTTCTCATCGGGGGTTTGAGTATCGATTGAAATAGAGACGTCGGGAATAGACTCGATACTTACTTGTTCATCATCCATTAAAATACCAATTTCCTAATGCAGGGCTTCTTTCTCTAGCTCACCCGACCTCTTCTCATCCCTCAGACTGTCTTCTTGGGTTTTCAGTGTGTCGGGCAAATCCGGTCGGTGGATTTGTGAATTCAGGGTCGTTTAACCCAACAATTTCATCGACGTCTATCAGTTCAGGGCTGCCTAGGCCTGTCAGGCTTTCATGTGGGTTGTTGGCAGGGAGAACTAGAATCCTTACAAGGTCTGGGTTATCTTGCATCTAATACATTATCCATTGGGCCTATTCAAACATGAGTAACCCTCTTTGTTGCACATCCTGAGCCTCGGGGGAATTTCTTTCTTATATTGGTGCTACTAGGGGAATCTCTGTTGTTTCAGCTGCTATCATTTCCTCTCTGGCTCTAAGGGCCCGTTGAACTGTTTGTTCTAGAATCGTCATTTGTTCATCTAGGCTCATGGATTTGAGCTTGGTTATATTAGGGTCGGCCATCCTTGCTATAAATTCATCCCAATCCTGAAAATTTTTCGTGAAGATCTCATCTTCAAACCTATCATGGGCATATGGCCAGTAGGATGATACTTGCGATGTGTTCTTCAAGACTAGACCTGTAACACCCTATTTCCCCCATTCTGTAAAAATAACTATACTGGCCAAGTATTGTGGCAAAATTAGAAAGGTGAATGTGTGATGTGAATGGACCTTGTGAAAATGGTCGATGAATGTAAATAATATTATGAATATATATATTGCAGGACTGCTGAGAGGGGGTGTGCTAAAAAAGAGACCACAATGGCTGAAGAAAGGTGGTGGAAGGCACCTAGAATGGTGGTGTTAACTTCCACCAAAACCAATACCGTATTTGGACTTCACTGGCCCGAAGAACCAAGAGCGGCTCACTCGCCCTAAATTAAATGACTCGCTAGGTTGGTAGGTAAATGGATCCTCATGAGTAATGAGGGATGGGGGTGAACCGCCCATCTGTAGAGTCCTCATACTTGACCACCGCGAGGAAAATCATGCCACATGCAACCTCACCAAAAAGAGAAAAGACAAGAAGAGTGTGCGATCAAGGGGCATACGCGAGGGGAAGAAGGGGGAATAAAAAGAACTTTGGAAAATAAAGAGTGAGTGATAGTGGATAAGAAGGACAATAACCTTCGTTCTCGGTCACTGGTGAATAGAGACTCAGTCTTGCATCATCATGGTCTTAGCTCGGGGGTGTCTAGTGGTAAATTCGTTGGGAGTCGCTGAGCCTACGATTGGGTGGAAACGAGCACCCCTCTCAACAGTTGCATCACCTGGTGTTTTTTTGATAAGTGTTATATCTTGTATCTTAAAATTTATATGCTGACATGTATGTTCATAGTCTATGCAATTATGAATGGTTTCAGTATAAGACTGTCTGCATGGTGTTTTGATCAGAAATGATGGCTGCATGTTTTTATTGGAAAGACCATGTATGGATTATGTTTATATATGTATATATATGATGAACTAATACAGATCTTCAAGTCTTCTCTCGGGAGATTTATTCCTGTGTTGTCCTACCTGATGCCTTGGAGAGATTTCCCCACGAAGGAACCCTTTCAAGACCACCTCCTTACCTTCGAGAAGACCTTCCAGTCTAGTCTTCAAAACTTGGTGTAAATTACCTGAGGACCCGAAGGAGGATGTTATAGTTTAAAGTCTTAAAACCTTCCATGAGGGAGAATGGTCCTCGTAGACCTCAACATTTCAGTATTTTGGTAATCGAAATACCCAAGGGAGAGTTCCCTTGCACTTGCAAGTCCCGAAACCCCGACTTGCGAAATCCCGAAATGACAGTGTGTGGATAAGTATCAAGCAACAAATGAGATTCTATCGAAAGATCTGCGGTCAGTCATGACCATTATATTGGAGGAAGAAACGAGTGCATTAAATGCCTCAACCTATTTCTTTTATCTTCGTGAGTAGTGAAGAAATCAAACCATAGATCCAAAGGTCCGTGATAGTACCTGAATTGTTCATTCATAAGGGCACATGGTGGTTGGTAAGCGTTTCGGCGTTTCGGCAATCGGGGAATAAAAGGGCAAGAACCCTGGTCATTGCGAATCACGAAATCCCGACAACCGAAACCCTGAAATAGTTTAAAGTGTGGATAAGTATCGATTGACGGATGATATCCTGTAAGAAGATCCGAGGTTAGTCGCGACCATTAGATTGCAGGAAGGAACGCAAGCATTAATTCCTCAACCCATTTTAGCCTTCGCAAGTAGAGGAGGAATCAGGACCATAGATCCCAAGATCCATGGGAGTTACCTGGACCATCCATTTGTAGAGGACAAATGACTACTGGTTAGTGTTTCGACACCCAGGAGACTAAAGGGAAATAACCCTTGTCTTCGCAAGTCACGAAGTCCTGGTAGATGAAACCCCGAATCGGTTTAAGTATGAATAGGTTTGAGAAAGCCAGGATTTGATCATGACCATTGATCATCCTGAAAATATCATAATGGTTGATCATGGTTAAAGGTTGCAGTCTTCCATCGGAGGGACACGTGGCTATCGGTTGGCATTTCGTCGTTTCGACACTCAGGAAACGAAAGGGCAAGAACCCTTGTCTTCGCAAGTCACGAAGTCTCAGTACCCGAAACCTCGATGCGCTTTGTGGAAGAAAGGAGGAATCCCGAAAGCATCTAGATCCTCCATTAGAGGAGACGCATGGTGAGCGGTAAGAGTTCAGGGAAATATCTAAAATCCCCTGGGCCATTGGATCCAAATCCTCGAGGATCATTGATCTACTACACGAATCCCCATATCGAGATTCAGGGATTGGAGTCACAAAAGTTTTGGAGTTGTTGCATCATGAACTCCCGATTCATGAAACTCAGAAAAGATCTAAACCGTTGGATCTAAAACATCGAGAGTCGTTGGATCTCATACAAGAAATCGAGTATCGGGTTTCGGGGTTTGAAGAGTCGAAATAATTGACTCCCTTTCATTTCGAACTCCCGATTACCGAAATCCCGATACGTCCAGGACTGTCGGATTAGTGGAGGCTTATAGCCGTTGATCTCCCTTTGGAGGGGAACTTCAGAGATTTCTAAGTTTCGGGGATTTGAAAGGGAGAGGAAGAGATATTGCATCGCGATTCCCCGAATCACAAAAAGATGGTAAGTTCTTTGTCGATTTAGCGTGTGGTCATGGAACAGGGTCACGTGGACAAGACTAAAGCGGGGAGCTTGTCACTCACCAACCCTTTCGGGGTTCGGCATTTTGGCATTTCGAGGTTTGAAGTGTCAAAAGACTTCACTCTCTTGCATCGTTGAGTTGCGAAATGTGAAAGGTGCCTCTTGGCTTGGCTTGTGGTCATAACCAACGATCACATGGAGGTGGATAAGGGAAGAGCTAGCCTATGCTAGGCCTGTTAAGCCCTAATATTGGCTCATTACCCCTTAATTGGGTCATATTATATTAGTAATGTTATTTTATTTATGTCGGATTTAGGCCATTAGTTGTAATTATACCTCCTAGTCTCCTATATATACCAAGGAGACATTTTCATTTCGAATCATTCTTGTACTTTATATCAAGCTCTTGAAGCCTTATACTTTCGGAGATACAACCTGTACAAGATAGGGTTCTGGAATCATCCTGAAATGAGTCATTGCGGAATTTTTGCTATAAATTGTTTTTTGTAAAATTTCAGACCTTGAAATTTGGAGGCCGTTTACAAAAATTAGTAAGGTATCTTTGGTAAAAATTTCATCTTCTGGGTCATCTTAAATTTGTAGATACACCTTGTGTAAGATATGGTATCTGACTAGTCCTATTGACTTGTCTCAGTAAGGTGTTCCAGGTAAAACAATCATAACTTCTTGCTAGAGTATCCAAATTGAGTGGGATTGGTTTCATTGGATCGTGGACAGTCTACAGTATTTTGGGTGTGAGTTTTAGAATTGGATATCAGTTATTTTGTGCGAGGCATGCTATACAAGTGATATCTCCTCGAAAGGCTAAAAATCGACAAGTTGTGAGGAAGTTACCATAAATTCCACTTGGCACATCCAATTTTGATTAGACCTATGGCATTGCAGAGAAAAAATATCAAATAAATACCTAAAAGAAAGTTTCATACCTAGAAGGGCCGAAACTTGGGAGATATGTAGAGACCTAATTAACTCAATTCTATTAAATCCATAAATTTAAAACAATAAACTTCTACTTCTACACAGAAAACTCAGTAATTTCTTTCAATTCAGCATATAAGCATGTTAAATTAATTAATGAAAAACAATTTCATAATAGACTAAGAATTACTTAACAGAATAATACAGATTTACCTCTTCCTGATGCTAACTTCTCTGTTGACCCAGTTGTCCAGCCTGTTGTTGCCTTGGTCTGATGCTAACTCCCGCTAGTCGTGTTGTCCTTCCTGCTGCTGCCTTGCTGCATTGAACAACTCTACCCAAATCGACTATCCTCCCAGCCAGCTAGGAGCAACCTGTCTGGCTCCCTAGCTCTAGGAAACCGAAAGGAATCCTGGCCCCTGTGCCCAAAACCCCTAGCAACTCAGTGCCCCCTGCTTCTGATTCACCGAAAGCCTCCAAAGACAAACTCCTCACACCAGCCATCTCCACCCAAATTCCCTCACCAAAATCCCCCTCCAAAATGATTCCTCCCCCCAAAAGAATGCTTCTCACCATAAGACTCTCCCCGTCATATCCCCCTTTCACCAACTCTCCCCCTTTCATTAATTTCCTTATCCATTTATTTATTATCTTATCCCCTTATATTTAATATCTTATCCCTTTATATTTAATATCTTATCACTTTATTAATATCTTATCCCTTCCCGTGTACGTAAGTCTTTAACAAATTAAACTTATTAACCCCTTTAATTCTTTACTCAATTAATTAATAAGTCAATTAATAATTAATTAATCATGGACAGATATGAACAAGTAATTAATAATAATTAATTAGTTAATATTACTTAAGAAATAATTATTGTTTAGCTAACATTTTAGGACAGTCAGGTTATCAAATTGATTATAATTTAATAATCCTAGACATCTATTGAAGAAGGATCGTTACAAGATAGAACATAATAAATATTGTCTAGCAGAACCGCCTCAAAATCAAGATTCAAAAGTGATACTTGGCCAACATGCCACCAAAAAAGGGACCTTCTACACCAAATAAGCCTCTA
>SNQJ01S0088524.1:72506-97669 GCA_010110895.2 Picea sitchensis
CAGTTGTACAACACCCTTTTGGCTTCTTCAAAATTTCTTTGCTCAATTGTAGATAGTGCTAAGTGTGGTTTTTCTAGTGAGTGAGTTCTTCTTCTAGTTTCAACTCCTGCATATTTATTCTAAATAATCTGATTTGATGGATGATTCTTTTCTATTCCTTTGCTAGGTGTCTTTGGAGGTACTTGAAGTTATTTATGTTCTTTTTCTTCTATTTCTGACTACTCTTCTTCCTCTTCCTCTTCTTCTATCTCTTCTTCTGCTTCTTCTTCATGAACCTTCTCTATTGAATTTTTTTTCTTCCTTTACTCTACGTTCACTTGTCTCGTTAGACGTCACATTGATGCTTTCTACAATTTTGATGATCCTTAGATTGAATAATTTGTATGATTTCCTTGTTCTATAGTACCCAACAAGTACTCCTTTATTCACACGAGAATCAAACTTTCCCATTCTACTATCTTCTCTTTTGATGTAGCATTTGCTTCCAAAAACTCTGAAATGCTTCACATTTTCTTGTCTTCCTTTCCATAGATCGTAAGGATTTTTATCATTGTTGTTTATGAGAATTCATTTGTTTTGAATGTGCATTGTTGTATGTATTGCCTATGCGCAAAAGACATCTATCAACTTGGAATCCATCGACACAATTTGAGCCATTTGTTGTACGATCATTTTCTTCCTTTCAATGACTCTAGTTTGTTGTGGTGTCATGGAAACCGATAAATGCCTCTTTAATCCATGCTTACTGCAAAATTCCATGAATTCCTTAGAATTAAACTCTCCTCCATTGTCTGATCTTAGACATTTTATTTTTCAATTCATTTCATTTTCAACCATCTCCTTATACATTTTGAAGTTCTCAAATACCTCTAACTTATTCATGAGAAAACATACTACAATCATTCTTATATAATCATCAACTAATATCATACAATATTACTCATCTTTCAAACCCTTTGTTCTAGTTGGTCCAACTAGATCAGTATGCAGAATTTCCAATGGTCTTGTTGTGGAGTATTGTTTTTATTTGAACTTGGTCTTTGTTTTCTTTACTTGTTGACAATTCTTGCATAATTTTCTTGTTGGCTTCACGATCTGGGGAATTTCTCTGACTGCTTCCTTTTTGTTGACCTTGAAAAGATTATCAAAGTTTATGTGACCCATTCGTCTGTACCATAACCAAACTTCATCTTCCTTTCCTAAACAACACTTTTCATTTCCAATTTCACTCAATACATATATGTTTCTTTAAGTTATCATAGTTGTCTCCACCACTCTACATGAACCTTCTTTTCTTATCTCTCACTTCTATGAATCAAACAAAAATTTGTGACCTTGGTCAAACATTTGACTTACACTCAAAATTTTGTGTTTCATATATTCCACTAGTACAACATTCTCTTCCTTGGTATCCTTGTTTGCAATTCCGACTGTACCTCTTCTAATGATTCTGGATGATTCCTCATTTCCAAAGGAGATTGCTCCATCTTTGTCCTTCCATAAGGTTAGAAACTCATCCTTATCAACAGTCATGTGATTTAAGCAGCTATTGTCAACATACCAACCACATTTCTTGTGTTTAGATTGTAGAGCAAGTGTGCATTCTTCATTGTTGAATTGATTTTGCTTCCTTATCTATATTCTCTTATGTTCATGTCTGTGACTATTGTTAATCTGTTGTGATTCTCTTGGAGGAACTTTCATTCTATAATCTTTGGCCATCTATCCAAAACTGTTTCACTTGTAGCATTCCATCTCAGTATTCAAGGATTCAAATCTGTTGTAGCTTATGTTCTATGTTTCAATAGGCTTTCTTGAATAGTCATTTCGTGCATAAATTTCATGGTTGTATTTGTTCCTGTTATTTTCTTTGCAACTGACAGTCTTATGTCCAAAATTGTTACATGAATAACATAAACAAAGAAAAATAGTTTTATACCTGAGAGTTGTAGATATTCTAAAATGAGTTACTCTTATGAAATATTCTTCTTCTTGAAGAATTATTGTTTCTGATTGTCATTGATTATAAAATATGAATCTTCTGGGTGGAGGAGTGTATCTATAACTTCCCCAGTATCCAACTGGGCTATGGCACGTAAAACATTTTGAGCTGTATGCAAATTAAAATATATACACATAGAAACTCTTATGGAACTTTGTATATAAAAATTAAATAGACAAATACATTCAATAAATGCATAGATTCATATAGAAATAATAGTAACAGATACATGTAGGATAGGAAGGCAATACCCATAAATATAAAGATATGTATAAACCACACATAGGGAAAACCCATAAAAATAAAGACATAAATAATAATGCAACATATAAATTAACACACAATTGACACTTATCTTGGTAAGAATATCACCAACTATGTGCATACCTTCCACGAACCTCCCAGACTTAGACCATATTGCTCATCATTCTCAGTAGTGGGTCACCCCTGATCTTGGACTGAACTCCACCTGGGTAAAGGGATTCCTAACTAAGATGATGTATCTCAAACAATAGGAAATAGTTCATCAGAGGTGCCAACTCAAACTAATAGCCCACAGTCTCTCATTCCCCACATGCATGTCCCACCCCACGAAGTGTGTCCCTTCTCTTCTCAGTAGTCCCTCAACTGCCCCACTTCCCTTCCAGGGCTTCAACAACAGGCTAGACAGGAAGTCTCAGAGCCCTGTAGTTGTAGTTTAGTACCTTCAAGAAATCAATTCCCAACAATTCTCTCACCTAGAGATATTGCTCACAGGCTTGACAACCTGCCTCTTCAATATCCCATGGGCTTGACAACCCATTTCTTTAGCCCATCTCCTTAGCGAACCAGGTATAGGTATGGTATTGATTCAGGTACAGATATAGGTACAAGGAGGTACGAAGGACAACTGAATGAGTGTGTGAGTGATGATGGAATGATAGGAAAATGAACCAAGTCCAAGCTATATGTATGCATGTTCCCAACCTGACACTTGTCATGTTGGGAGCTACTTTGGCCCACTTGTCCCCATCCTTAGAACTTAGGATAAAAAAATTATCCATACTTTATACTTTAAGGAATATTAATATAATATTTCTTTTTGGATTAAGCTCTCTAGATTATCCAGTTTCCTTAACTTTTATCCCCCCCTTTCCCTAACTAGTGGAGTTTAGTCCCCCATACTATTTTATTGTGGTCAGTCTACACGCAACGATGTATTTTATATTAGTGATATGCATAATTATATAAATAGGCTCACTGGCCTTTAGCATCTAGGATCTCCGGCCTAATTCAACACATAAGCCTCCTAGCTTATAATAAATGGCTCACCAGCCTATAGAAAAAAACATATACACAAAGGGTCCCTGGCCTCAAAATCACGTGCACTTAATTTTGTTGCATCCAGTATCCTGGAATGCACACACTTCATCATGTTAGTGCACAATATGTATGCAAACTATACCATGGAAGGTGCATACAAAATTGATATCAAACAACTCACCAGCTTAAGTACATTTGCATTTACTTTTACAATTAGGGTTCGGCCTAGGTTTATTACAATCCCCTCCTCTTATTTATGCATTTTCCTCAGTGCATTATGTACACATATTTAACCAAAACTTCAAAAATCCTCAAAAATATGCAAGTATTCTACCTGCATTGCATCTTCATTCTCCCAAGTAGCATCCTCAGGACCGTACCAGGTCCATTGGACCTTTACACGCCCTATGGCTCGATTCTGGAGCTATTTGATTTTCCGGTCTAGAATTCGTACCTAATGTACTTGGAAAGCGCCTTCTTGCTCCACCTGAATCACATTCCAATCAATAACATGATTACCATCAAGAATATATTTCTTAAGAAATGATACATGAAATGCATTGTGAATATTCATTGATGTAGGCAAGGCAAGCATGTATGTTGCATGCCTAATCCTCTCTCGAATTTCAAATGTCCCACAATAGCGAGCTACTAACTTTGAACAATTTCCCAACTTTAGGGAACTTCTGTTGGCCTTCACTTTCAAGAATACATGGTTCCCCACATTAAATTCCCTATGATTTTTTCCCTTATCAACCTATATTTTCTGCATGTCTTGGGCATCCTTTAAGTTTTGTTTTATTTTCAACATCTTCTCCTCCATTTCCCTGAGTAAATCTGGCTCAACCACTTCTCTATCTGCTAGGTTATCCCAACTTACTGGTGTGTTGAACCTTCTTCCATAAAGTTCCTCAAATGGGATCATCTTTAGAGATGTTTGGCACCCATTGTTATAAGAAAACTCTATTAAGTGTAAGTATTCCTCCCATTTTGATGGTTTATCCATCAAATACATCCTCAAAATATCCTCAATCACTTGATTCACCCTCTTTGTTTTTCCATTTGATTCTGGATGATAAGTTGTACTAAAATTCAAATTTGTTCCAAATCCCTTAAATAGTCCTTTCCAAAAATTTGAGGTAAATTTTGGATCTCTATTAGACACAATTGTCTTGGGTATACCATGTAATCGAGCATTTTCTCTCATATAAACATCAACAATGTTGGCTTCCTTGTGAGTGAGCTTTAGTGGAATAAAATGGGCAACTTTAGTAAGCTTATTCACCACTACCATGATATAATCATGTTGCTTGTTTGTTCTGGGAAGTTTGGTGATGAAATCCACTGTTACAACTTCCCATTTCCACTTAGGAATGGGTAATAGTTGTATAAAACTAGTTGGGTTTCTATGCTCCGCCTTTACCTTTTGACATTCCAAACATTTGGCAATAAAATCAACAACTTCTTTCTTCATTCCTGGCCAATAATATTGTCTCTTGACAACTGCAATAGTATTTTGATAACCTGGGTGCACAACATAAGGTATAGTATCCATTTCTCTCAATATCACATTTTTCAATTCATGGGAATTTGGTACATCAATTTTTCCCCTGTATATCATAATTTCATCATTTTCTAGCTTATAGTCTTCAATTTTCTGCTGCAGAATACTTTGTTGTAATTTTGCCACTAATTCCTTGTATTGCAAATCTGATTTTGCGGCCTCTATAATTTTGTCTTTTAAATATGATTAGTACATGCTAATGTCTGTAGCATGAAACTCGTGCACTCTTTTATTGAGTGCATCAACCGCTTTGTTCTCTTTCCCTTTGATATTGTTTATCTCCAATTCATATTCACTAAGAAATTCTAACCATTTTCTTTGCCTAGCATTTAGAGTTGGTTGATCAAATAAATATTTCAGACCATTATGGTCTATCCTCATCTCAAACATTTTCCCCATGAGGTAGTGCCTCCACTTACTCAAAGCATGCACTATGGATGCCAAATCCAAATCATGAGTGGCATAATGCCTTTCATGCTCCTTCAACTTCCTTGATTCATAACATACAACAAACCCATTTTGAATGAGGACTCCACCAAGTCCTTCTTTACATGAATCCATGCATACAATGAAGTATTCATTTGGATCTACAATCCTTAGTATTAGAGCACTTTTTAATAATTTCTTCAACTGTTGGAAAATCTTTTCACAATCCAATGTCCACTGAATATTCACACCTTTCTTTTGCAAGGAAGTAATTGGATGTGGAATATTTGAGAATCCTTCAATAAATATCCTATAGTAGCTTGCAAGGCCCATGAATGATCTGACCTCTGTCACATTCTTTAGCACTGACCATCCTCTAATGGCTTCTATCTTCTCAAGATCCACTACTATCCCATCCTCTGAAATGATATGTCCTGAATAATGAATTTGCTTTTGATAAAATGAGCACTTGGTCAATTTGGAATACAACTGATGCTCCCTTGATACTTGTAATACCATCCTCAATTTTTTTTCATTCTCTTCCTTTGACTTAGAATATATAATAATTTCATATAAAAATACAATGATAAACTTATCTAAGTATTCTCTGAAAACTCCATTCATTAAACACATGAAGATAATTGGTGCATTTGATAACCCAAATGGCACCAATGTGAATGCATAATGACCATACCTTGTTTTGAAAGCAGTATTGTTGATGTCTTCTTATTTAATTCTTACTTGATGATAACTTGACCTGAGATCAATCTTGGAGAATATTTTTTCATCTTTCAACTAATCAAAGAGGTCATGAATCCTTGGAAAATGATACTTATTCTTCACAGTTACCTTGTTCAACTGCCTAAAGTCAATGAAAAGTCTCAATGTCCCATCCTTTTTCTTCACAAATAAAACTGGGGCACCCCAAGGTGACACACTTGGGTGTATATACCCCTTCTTCAAGAACTCTTCAATTTTCATTTGCAACTCCTTCAATTCTGGTAAACTCATCCTGTAGGGATTCTTGGATATTGGAGCTTCTTTAGGAATCAAATTTATGGAGAAATCAATGTATCTTTTAGGGGGTAATCTTGATGTTTCCTTAAACACATATTCAAAATATTTTAGGACTTCATAATATTCGATATTTGACACCTTATCTTTAGGTGTCTCTTCCATATGTGATGCAAATATTTGACACCCTTTTCTGTAAAATTTCTTCAGTTGCAATGTTGAAATTTATCTGACGGTTACTTCCTCAGGAATTCCCTGAATTGTCCTTAGGTTCTCTTCCTCATCCAAGGAAGTAAATTACATATTATGATAGTATAGGATAGCATGATGTTGGTCCAACCAATCCATCCCAATTAGACAGTCATACGAACCTAAAGGAAAGATGTTCAAATATTCCCTAGTGTTCAGTCCAGACATGTCCATAGGACATGACTTAACCATCTCATTAACTTTTCTTTTGGATCCTATAGCCAGCTAAACCAACCAATATTTTCCATTCTTGATTCTTGGAAAATGAAAACTGTACACCATCTTAGGATCTATATAACTATGACTAGATCCTAAGTCAATTAAAATAACAATTGTTTGGATGTCGATCATACCTTCCACTTCAATCATATGTGACCGATACTCTGCTTGCTTGTTGTCCAAGGCTGCATAGATCCTTGGTACATTTATGCCCATGTATTCCACTATTTTAGCTTGTTGTGCATTGTGAACAATCCTCACTTTTTCACCTCTGTGAGGGCAATCTCTAAACACATGATCTCCTTTACAACCAAAACATTGAATAGGTGGCTACCTTGGCCTTTGCCCCCCTGTCTCAATCATTCTGGGTTATCTAGAAGTTGGTTGTCCTTAAGGATTATTTATGAAGAATGGTGGCTTAGTTCGCTTCTTCCTCTGATCCATATTGAATTTCTTCTTGTGATCCCAATATTTTTGGAAAGTTGGCCTTGATTTTTTCTAATCATATAGGCATTTATCTTGCCTTATGGTCTCCTCCAATGTTTTGGGATCATCATATTAAATTTTGACACTGATGAATGATCGCAATCCACTCAAATACCTCTAAATATTAACTATCTCATCCTTGATGAAATAAACATACTTCAACAGTTCTAAAAAATCTCTTTCATATTCATCTATGGTCATACTTCCAAGTTTGAGTTCAAAGAACTCTTTCATTTTCTTGTCATAGTATCTCTTAGTCAAATATTTATTTTCAAAATACTTCTTGAATTCCTTCCAAGTAACATTTTTATTTTTAATGTGTTGCACCTACACAAGCTAATCCCACCACATGGATGCCTTTTCCTTGAGTTTATAGATGGTAATTCTTCCTTCTGTATGAGAAGAATAATTATGCAATTGAAAATACTTTCTCATGCCCAACAACCATGTCTCTGCATATTCATCATTCTTGTGCTCACCGTCAAATGTCGGAGGTTTTATTTTGTTCATTTATCCTCTTAGCTCATCCAACCCATAAATCTTATGCTTCCTGATAGGGGATGCACTTAATTTGTTGTGTGATCTCTTATTGGAATGCCTCGGGGAGTGATGGTGATTTCTGCTAACACTTCTTGTTCTTCTTTCCTCATCGGGAGATCTATGACATCTTGATTTTCTTGAGCCACTCTCCTTATCCAATTTATTTTCTATTTTGTTCAAGATATGCATTAACTTCATGTTGAATTCCTCTTGTTTCTCCTAGTCTCTCATAATCCTTTCATTATCATATTTGTGGATTTGGAAATCCTTCTGTAAATTTTTAATGGTCTCTACCATATTCATGTTTTCATCCCTTCCTTCTCCATGTCCATTGGAGTTTGTTCCTTCAATGCTTGTATGGACATCCATCCCCATGATCTCATATTCCTGGCTGTAAGCCCCCTGTGTATCTTCCATTCCTCGTGCACTCTATTCTAATCCTTATCTTATCTAGTTGTTGTCAACTCTTCAAAATGTGGAACCAACAAAACTTTTCCAGGCTAACTGTTTCAACAATTTCATGAAAAATATAAACCATTCTGGTTCAATAATATATCAGAATTATTTCTTCTGATTTCATGAAAATTTGATTGACCAGATCAATTTTCTGGGTGAATAATTATATTTATTGTCCAATACCTTTCTGACACCTGCTTCCATGCTCAATTCTGAGTCTTGAGAAGAAAGTTATGGTTATTTGAAAATTGTCCATTAATTTTTCTGTTCACTCTTCAACTTGGTGCAATTTTGCATTGTAATTATGCATTTTTGCACCTCCTCCATTGGATTTTTAGTATGATATCATTTGGGTTTCTTCATATACATATTTTGGACAGTCTTTCTAAGTTTCACCTTTTTCTGGGTTCTGGGATGCTAGTTACAACCTGCTGAAGTTCTAGGCCAATTCATGTTTTTGGTCTGGAATGCTACAGGTACCTTCTTTGACATATTAAACATTTTTAACATGCCTAGAAATTTAATTCATTTCTAGGAATGTATTCTACGGTTGAATATATTTCCATTGAGTTCTCCTACACCTCAATCTGATTCTGGAGTAGAAATTTATGACCCTTTGAAGTTAGTTGGGTCTTACAATTTACCCTTCATTGTTTGTCCTGTAACTTCCTCATAAAATCTCTGTTTGACGAACGGTTTACACCATTAGAAATCTCTCCCTGGGATATTTCATTTGAGGTTTAGAGACAAAGTGTACCTTGATACACTCTTTTGTCATGGTTTCTGAGTAACTAAAAATGTTGTTAAGGGCCTGTTAAGCACTCAACACACCCTAAAAAGTCTATGTCAAATTTTACTTTTTGGGTACTGCTTGATTTTTTTTGCACTGTCAAATTCATCTTAATTGTAAAAAATGTTTCGTTTTATTACCATATTGACTCTCATTAATTATTTAAAAGTTTACTTGAATCTATGAAAACCCAAGAATTGAAGAATCTTAACATTTAAATAAAGAATCGACAGCCATAACTTTCCCCCGACACACTCAAAGATTCGACATTGGCAAAAGGAAGCTTTCTTTTGTGGTAAGAATTACATAAGGATATATCTAATAGCCGATCCTTGAAGAATTTAGTCATCAACGATTTTTTGAGAAAGTAAGTCCCTAGAAAATGTAATAGCTTTTTCCCAATCACCGACCCCCGTTACCTTTTTATCATCGACAATCCCATGTTTATTTTAACACAATCATCTTGTTGAAAACCCTGACTTTGATTGATGTACATGATCAAACCACTTGTCCTCATCTGACACATGTCTTTTCCAGATTGGATAAACACACAATCTAGTTTTATCCTAGTTCATTATCGGTTCCCGAGGCCCAAGTCACACCTCGAGTTAGTTTTTCCACGTCATCGCCATACGAAGAAATCGATCAGTGTCAAAAGGTTTTTACAGGAGGATACCAATGAAAACATTCATCATGCATCGTTGATCCCCGATCTAACCACTAAGAAAGCAATGCGATGGGACATTTTAGCACTAGGATACATTTAGATTTGTAGAATTTAAAGAACCAATTAATTCCAAATCTCGCATTAGTTATTACTTCGTTTGTGGATCAAGTCAAATGTTCGAAATTACAGATAGAGCGCACCCTGCTCCGCCGTCAACCCATGATGAATTGAATTGCAGAGATTCAGTGATAGATTTCAATGATTCTCACTCATAACCTGAGTTAATTGGTTGATACGACATGATAGTTTCTTCCTCATTTAAATTCTTTTGATATGTTTGTAAACAAGACCATTCTGTGTGAAAAATAGTTTAGAGCATGTAGAGGAGCGAGGTGATAAATTCAGAAAAATATTCCAATATCATGTGATTATTAAACAATAGGTTTAGCAAGCGTTACAGGTATGTACCAGTTTGTGGATTTTTTGTGCTTATCTTCATACATTTGTATCTGGTGTTACTTCGTACACATGCCTAAAGGATCAATTTTGGTTGTAGGAACAATTCCTCCAAAGAAACCAAGTACTAGGTGATCATCGAGGGTGCCCAAGATGAAAGAACCAAAGGTAGGAGAAGGCTTGTCTGCAGGGCCAGCAAATCAATTAGAATTCGCTCCAAGGCCGGAGCCAGTCATCAGGACATCCATGAAGAATATTTTCAATCAGTCGTTGACCTTTAAAGACACAAAGGAAAGTATAAGGTCCAAGGCAGTACTCCTACACTGGGAAGAACTCTTCAAGAAGATCAAGCGGGAAGAATTCCCAGAATATATCCTGCACAATGACCTCGATATGCGAAATATGGACGATGAATTTTTTCCAAATATCCGAAGATCGTACCTGCACATGGTAGCAAGAATAATTCTAGTATTCCCTTGCATAGAACTCCTAAAGTGTCTTATCGACCACTCAGATACACAAATTTTTTTGATTAATGACGAAAATGGCAAGTGTTTCAGGGTCTTCCTTCTAGTGGAGGTGTAAAATTACTATAAGCTCAGAGACCCGGAGGAGCGATTGAACACCGATTTTGTTATAAACTTCTATGAGAAACAAGACACCAGCCGGGTGATGTCTTCATGGTGGAGAGAGGATAAAAGGTACACCAATCATACCTTTGGTTGGTACCATACGACCAACTTAAGAGAGTCGTATATCTACCTAATGGCCCTCATTTGTCGGTTGTATGGGGAGAAAGATTGTTTCGGGTTTTCAGAGGCATGGATGCCTCTAGATTACATGGTATCCATTTTGGGGAGAGGTTTTAACTGGGGTGCCATCATTTCCAAGCAGTGGAGCATTTGCATTCAACAGGATCAGATGTCGAAAGAAAGAGATATGCCATCCTTCTACATGGCTTCTTATTTATTGGACGTCATTTGCGCTAGAAATGTATTTTCCGGAATGAATTGAGATGGCACACATCAGAGCTCCCAGTCCATGTTTACTTCAAAATTTTATGGGAGAACAGGTACAAAAAATCATACTCCCTCATATACGATCAATTCATCGCACGCATTCATTTTATTCTTTTCAAAAGAGAATGTCCAAGGCTGTCAGTTGTGGACAAAAAGATGATATCAAAGGTTGGCCACTGGTATCTGTATGAGAGAGATACCTACATTAGGGTTTTTGGAGCCACCAGAGAACCACACTTGTTACCTGTGTATGTTCCTGATTGACTAGAAGTAGGGGAAATCTGCTACCAGACCATCCTGCAGGGATACAATGCTACTCTGGTAAAGGATAAGAAGTGGGCATTCATACCTTATGGATTCCATATAGGTTTCTACCTAGTAAAATGAACCACACAAGCTAAGAAGGAAGGATTGATCCAATTAGAGTTTTGATTCTAGACTGGGCATTTTCGCAAGCACGACCCAAAGGGTCTTGTCACATACCCACTATGGCATGATAATTTTTTTGCTTTTCCTCAAGGGATAGAATCCCTGAATTCCTATGGGGGCCTAGCACAGGCTAGCTCTTCCCTTATCCACTTCCATGTGATCGTTGTTTATGACCATAGGCCAAGCCAAGAGGTGCCTTTCGCATTTCGTGACTTAGCGATGCAAGAGAGTCAAGTCTTTCGACTCTTCAAACCTCGAAATGCCAAAATGTGAACCCTCAAAGGGATGGTGAGTGACAAGCTCCCCACTTTAGTCTTTTCCACGTAACCCTATCACATGACCACATGATAAATCGAAAAAGAACTTACCGGCTTTTCATTATTCAGGGAATCACGATGCAATGTCTCTTCCTCTCCCTTTCAAATCCCCGAAACTCCCAAATCTATGAAGTTCCCCTCCAAAGAGAGATCAACGGCTATAAGCCTCCCCTGATCTGATAGTCCTGGCCATATTGGGATTTCAATAATAGGGAGTTCGAAATGCAAGGGAGTCAAGTCTTTCAACTCTTCAAACCCTGAAACCCGATACTCGAGTTCTTGTATGAGATCCAATGGCTCTCAATGTTTTGGATCCAATGGTTCATATCTTTTCAGAGTTTCATGAACCGAGAGTTCACGATGCAACAACTCCAAAACTCTTTTCACTCCAATCCTCGAATCCCAATATGGGGATTCGTGTAGGAGATCAACGATCCTTGAGGATTTGGATCCAACGGCCCACGGGACGTCGGAGCTTTCCCCGAACTCTGACCGCTCACCACGCGTCTCCTCCAATGGATGATCTAGATCCTTTTGGGACTCTTCCTTTCTACCACAGAGCACATTAGGGTTTTGGGTACCGGGATTTTGCGACTTGCAAAGACAAGGGTTCTTTCCCTCTAGTTTCCCAGGTGCCAAAACATCGAAATGTTGACTGACAACCACGTGTCCCTCCGATGGACGACTGCGACCTTTAACCACGATCAATCGTTATGATCTTTTCAGGATGATCAATAGTCATGATCAAATCCCGAATTTCTCAAACTTATTCACACTTAAACCGATTTAGGTTTTCATTTACCGGGATTTCGCGACTTGTGAAGACAAGGGTTCTTGCCCTTTAGTCTCCTAGGTGCCGAAACACCAACCAACAGCCACGTGTCCTCTACAAATGGACAGTCCAGGTAACTCCAATGGATCTTGGGATCTACGGTCCCAATTCCTCTACTACTTGTGAAGGCTAAAAAGGGTCGAGGAATTCATGCCTACGTTCCTTCCTGCAATCTAACGGTCACGACTAACCTCAGATATTCTGACGGGATCTTGTCCATCAGTCGATATTTATCCACACTTTAAACTATTTCATGGTTTCAGTGGTCGGGATTTCGCAACTCACAATGACCAGGGTTCTTTCCCTTTTATTCCCCGAGTGCTAAAACACTGAAATTCTTATTGACCGCCACGTGCCCTTACGAATGAACGGTTTAGGTACTCTCATGGACCTTTGGATCTATGGTCCGATTTCTTTGCTACTCACAAAGATAAAAGAAGGAGGTTGAGTCATTTAACACCCTCATTTCTTCCTCCAATATAACGGTCGTGACTAACCACAGATCTTCTGACAGAACCTCGTTCGTTGCTCGATACTTATCCACATGTTGTCATTTTGGGATTTTGCAAGTTGGGGTTTCGAGACTTGCGAGTGCAAGGGAACTCATCCTTGGGTAGTCCAGTTACCAAAATGCTGAAATGTTGAGGTCTATGAGGACCATTCTCCCTCATGCAAGGTTTTAAGACTTTAAACTATAACATCCTCCTTCGGGTCCTCAGGTAATTTACACTAGGTTTTGAAGACTAGACTAGAAGGTCTTCTCGAAGGTAAGGAGTTGGTCTCGAAAGGGTGCCTTCATGGGGAAATCTATCCAAGGCATCAGGTAGGACAACACAAGAACAAATCTCCCATGAGAAAACTTGAAGATATGTATTAGTTCATCATATATATACATATATAAACATAATCCATATGTGGTCTTCCAATAAAAACATGCAGCCATCATTTCTGATCAAAACACCATGCAGATAGTCTTATACTGAAACCATTCATAATTGCATAGACTATGAACATACATGTCAGCATATAAATTTCAAGATACAAGATATAACACTTATCAAAAAAACACTAAGTGATTCAACTGTTGAGAGGGGTGCTCGTTTCCACCCAACCGTAGGCTCAGTGACTCCCAACAAATTTACCACTAGCCACCCCCAAGATGAGACCACAATGTTGCAAGACTGAGTCTCTGTTCACCAGGGACCGAGAATGAAGGTTACTCTCCTTGGTTTCCACTATCACTCACTATGTATTTTCCAGAGTTCTTTTTTCTCCCCTTCTTCCCCTCGCGTCTACCCCTTGATTGCACACTCTTCCTGCCTTTTCTCTTTTCGGTGAGGTTGCGTGTGGCATGATTTTCCTCGTAGTGGTCAGGTATGAGGACTCTATATATGGGTGGTTCACCCCCATCCCTCATTAATCATGAGGATCCATTTACCTACCAACTTGGCGAGTCATTTAATTTGGGGCCAACGAGTTGCTCTTGGTTCTCTAGGCCAGTGAAGTCCAAATACAATATTGGTTTCAGTGGAAGTTAACGCCACCATTCCAGGTGCCTTCCACCACCTTTATTCAACCATCGTGGTCTCTTTTTTAGCACACCCCCTCTTAGAAATCCTGCAATATATATATTCATAATATTATTTACATTCATTGACCTTTTTCACAAGGTCCATTCACATCACACATTCACATTTCTGAGTTTGCCACAATACTTGGCCAGTATAGTTATTTTTACAAACTAGGGGAAATAGGGTGTTACAATTGCCTCCCCCTTAAAGGAACATTGTCCTCATTGTTCTTTCTCAAACACCTGTCATGCCTTTCTCATTCAGCCACTTCAGAAAGATTGACCTTCATCCTCGGTCCGTTCCTTTTTCAGGATCTCAGTCTTCGTCACCTGCCTTCCATAATTCTTGGACAACAAGCACATTAATCACAATTTTGTGCAAAAGCATCTTATTGTTGCTCATAATTCAAAAGGAAAATTTCATAATCTAAGCACAATACTTATCTGTGCATTTTATGGATCTGTATCCACATGGTAGTTTTGTTATCCATGCTCATCGTCCTCCTTGACGTACCCATTGGATGCATGATTCCAATTCAATAGATCACAAGAGCTGTCATGATTTCATCTTCCTTTCCAAGGTTTTCCCGCACGAGAAACTACCCCCTATGTGCATGATCCCAATAATTTACAAGAAATTATTAAGGTCTCCTCTTCCTTGCGGTCACTCACCCTCCAGGCCCAAGCTCAGGCATCCCCTTCACTGTTATACAGTCCCTCGTGCGATCCATCTTTCCTTGTCGAGGTTTTCTCGCATAGGAATATTAGAGATCCTATTGAGTCTTACAGTTGAGGCGTCCCTCAGACTTGCTCTGCAAAGGCATCCCTCCAGCTTGTGTTACCTCAACAAAATAATTTTCAAGTGATCATGGCTTATCACGGGGTTTTCATGGCTCAGCAGTAGCCACGTTCATCATCTTTAGCTTTGACAACCTTCATCTATTCCTTTTAGGACAAATATTTTCTTCTCACATGTATCACAGGTACACAAGATTTCATGAGACGTTATCATAAATTCTAACTTTTATAATTTTATTACGAACTTGTCACCCACATATTTATCAAGTCTCATAATTTGTTTTCATATTTGTCTCACTCAGGAACTGGATTCATAATTATGGGAATTTCCTTCCCATAACATTTTAGCTCAGTAGGAAATCGGTCTTCCTTATGGGCTTACAACATTTCCATATCCAAGACTCCTTCTTCCTACATTCATTCCTCAGCTAATAAAATTTTTAGTTCTCATGTACTTACATTTTATTGCACCTTTACAACATTGTCACAACAATTTCAGAATTGTGCATACTAACAATCAAATTCACTTTCTCAAAAGGAAATAACATTCCTTGCATTTTGGCTCAGCCGACAATCGGTCTTTCCTATGGGCTTACCTTACTACCATATCCATGACCCCCCCCTTCTTCTTGCAATTCATTCTTCAATCAGCCAAACAAATTGTTACATTTTCCATGTACACACACACACACACACACACGCACACACACACACACACACACACACACATATATATATATATATATTTCCAAAAGTAATTCAACATTTCAAAGGGTTTTAACAAATGTGCCACTATCCATGGCCACATTCATACCCAATGCATTCTTGCATTGATTTCAAGTTCGTCACACTTTATGACCAGTTCTTGGCCATGGGGTGTTGGAATTTAACCGAACTTTTCCTCATATGGTTCATTCGTTTTCATTCATTCTTACAACAAGACCATGCTTCCTGCTACAGGCCAATCACGACCCCAAATTAGTACATATTAAACTTAAAAGTTTCGCATGAATGCGCCCACGCATTATGCCTTCATTAATAACCAAGGTGCCAACTCTCACGGCCACCCAAATTTGGTTTTCTCTAACACCTATACTACATGGGTAGAAATGTTGGAAGGTCCTCCTTCCTTAATGAGAAATCCCTTGTCTGTCCTTTATGCAAATATGCATTTCCTGGAAGTAATTACGGAAATGAAAATTCCATGCAAGCGTGCTTTTCGGATGTAGCGTGACCCTACGTATTTTCCCCAGTCCTCTCAATCATGAGGAATTATATACTCAAGGTTTAGTCTTCAATATCTGATGATCATAGAATTTTCCGGGATCTTACCCGGTCCTACTGGATTTCCCAATCCTTGAAGGGTTTTCATTTGTGTCTTAATCCTTATCTAACCAAACATCTCAATTGCAAGAGACTCTAACTACTTTAGTAGGTAGCCATCATAACACTAAAGCAGGACAATGCGGTTCATGTCCTTTGTCTGGATCGTGCAGCTTCTTAGCATAATTTATTCCACCTCTGTCATTAGCTTTTCCGGATCTTGCTCGGTGATAACGATCGATTGCATCCCTCTCCTATAAGAGTAGTTATCATTTTAACCGAGGGGTTACAAAAATTCCTAGATTACAATTTCACGTGCAATCCTTCTCCTTAAAGAAACACAGGATAACAATATCTTCTTCTGGCTCTTACGAGCCCAATCGGGCCGAATGTTGTAACCATGCTTTGATACCAATTTGTCACACGCCTGCCCTTATGGCATAATAAATGTTCTCTTTTTCCTCAAGGGATAGAATCCCGAATTCCTACGGGGCCTTGTTAAAAACCAAACATAAATATAACATAGAAAAACCTCAAGAAGAGTAATCTTGGCCTTGAAAGAGATAATTTCAGGATAATAAAGCCTCTTCGGGGGGGCAACCTCCTTTTACCCAGCAAATGTTCAAATTACAAGATGATTGAAATGAAAATGTCTCCTTGGTATATATAGGAACTAGGATGTATAATTACAACTAATGGCCTAAAGCTGACATAAATAGAAATAACGTACTAATATAATATGCCCCAATTAAGGTGTGAGCCAATATTAGGGCTTAACATGCCCCTCCTTATGAGACAAGTGTTGTTCGCGATGCTTGAGTAACTCTGGATGTTTTTGTATAAAGACTCATTTTCCCAAGTGGAATCTTGGTCAGGTAGTTTCCTCCATTTAATGAGATACTCACGAAATGGATCTATTCCTCGGCTGAGTGAATTCTTGTGTCATTGATGGCTTCAGGATCGAATGTGATTTTTCCTTCCTCGTCAAGTTAAGATATGGTTTGAACTAGGATCTTGTCACCTAACCTTCTTTAAGCATGGAAACATGGTAGATTGTACTTGGCCAGTCTGAGGCGGCTCAATTGTATGCCATAGTACCAATCTTTGCAACCTTATAAATTCCATAGTACTTTGGTGATAATTATTATCCTTCTTGGCTTGTAGGGACATCTGTTTGTATGGTTAGTCTTAAAACACCCCAATCCCCTACTTTAAAACTTCTTTCACTATGATGTTGATCTACTTGTTATTTCAAAAGTAGCCCGATTATGTACCATGGTCATGTTGTCCTTTAAGATTTGGAGAATTGTTTATTTGATTCTCGATGTGATCTTCAGCACTTGAACCTTAGATTTTTTTTAGAGAAGAAGTGATGGAAGGAGAATTGAGAGTATCCATGAAATTCTGCCATAAATGAATTGTCATTTTGTTAGGTATGGAAGGAAGTGTTACACCACCATTACGCGAGGTAACCATTTGAACCATTGTGTTTGTTTATCACGGACAAAGCAATGAAGGTAGCCTCAATTTGTTCACTATCTTGGTTTTGTCCATCAGATTGAGGATGATAGGATGAGCTATGAGCCAATTAGGTACCCAAAACAAAGAGAAAATAATTTTGTCCAAAATGTCTAGTTAAGATGGGATCTCTGTCACTTACAATAATCTTTGGGATACCATGTAGCTTTTGATATATCTCCATGAGAATGTGGTGGCAACTATACTAGCTTTGAAGGGATGAGAGTTACTAACAAAAGTGTATTGCGTACTTGGTCGATCTATCAGCAATCACCATGATGACCTCTTTCCTTCAGACTTTGGTAACCCTCTGATGAAATCCACGGAAACCTCTTTGCTTGACTTGGGATGGATAATGGTTGTAAAAGACACAGGGTCTTAATTAACACCTTATTTTGTTGGAAAACCACACATTACATACAAACCTTTGAACGTGGTTTAGGCCATCCCAAAAAAAAAAATCCTTCTTGACTCTATATGGTAGGTTTTCAAAATCTAGATTGCCCTCCTATTGGAGGTGTGCAATTCCAATAGTACCTTTTTTTTGAGTTGGGAGTTCTTACGCATAAATATAAGTGATACTTTGTACCATAGTGAATCATTTTTTCCATGTAAATGTATCGATGCACTAGAATCCTGCTTTGCAACCTTTGAATGAGAGTCCACACTTTTTTTTTATTTTTTTTCATTTTCCATTCATCCCTTGCTTCTATTATCAATTGGGTTGGATGATCGAGATAGCTGAAATGCCTCAACATCTTCATCCCTTTTTGAGGAGGTGCATCTTCCACAACATTTTGCTTCCCCTTTTTATAGGCAATTCAAAATCATAACCCAATATCTTGGTTACCCATTTTTGTTGTTTTTCTAAGATGATGCGTTGTTGTTCCAAAAGAGTATTTAAGACTATCATGATCTGTTTTGACCTTAAGGTGCCTACCTATTAGGTAAGGATGCCATTTCTTCAATGCATAATATTATTTCCATCATTTTCCTTCTCATAAATGTGTTCTGTAAATTACCCTTCCCTTGAGGTGGTCCAGCTTTCAAGCAAAGGGGGCCTTCCTTCTTGCATTAAGAACACACATATTCCTTTCCCCAAGGCATCAAATTCCACAATGAAGGTCTTTGTGAAGTCTAGATTGGTCAAGATGGGATCTTTACACATCAATTCTTTAAGTTGTTCCAAAATCTTTAGTTGCCTCAGGTCCATGAAAATGCATCCTTTTAGTTAGTGCCATTAAAGGTGTTATTATTCTTCCACAGTTCCAAACAAACTTACGGTAGTAACTTTTCAAACCAAAAAGTCCTCCTAAGATTTTTTAATGTTTTAAGGAGTCGACCTAGTCCATCATGGCCTTAGTCTTGTTGGGGTTGTCTCTCCATCAGCCATTTCTCATTAATCTCTCATCAATGTCTTCTTCTTCCTTTATTAGATCTGATGTTGATGCCAGACGGAGATCGAATTTTGTGAAATGGGTAGCCATGTAGTTCATCTAACAATTCATCAATGGCCAAGAATGGGGAAACTTATCTTTAATAGTGATCTTGTTGAGCTCTCTATAATTTGGACACAAGCCATAGGCTATCTTTCTTGAATACCATTACCAAGGTGTAGGTAAGAACTTTGGCTAGGTAAGCCAGCCAGGCTTCTAACATTTCTTCAACCATCGCTCAATTTCGCCTCTTAAGGGTGTAGGGTATCTATATGGCCTAATGTTAGGAGGAACACTCAGGAATTAGGTGAATTTCATGATCCTTGATTCCGAGGAGTGGGTGGGAGAGCTTTTGGAATATCTTCAAAATAATTTGGAATGCTTATCCCGATGATCCTTTGGAGATCTTGAGGAATAGATGGCTTAGATGTTTGAGCATCTAGAGTGAGCATAGTTGTGCAATAATGCCTTGATGCCCGTTTTTCAATAATTTTGTACCATTAGAACTTATCACCTTACCGGGCTTCCACGTGATACCTCTTAACTCAATTTCTTTTCCTTCAATGAAATTTCATGAAAAGTTCTTGAAAATTAGAAACCATTGTTCCTAATGATTGTAACCATTGGATTCCCTAGCACAACATCGCACCGCAGGTATAGAAATCGATGGGCTATTCATTACATATTCCCCCATAGTAAGATTGATCTTGTGCATTTCCGAGGCAATTGATAGTTCCTCCATCGTAATCATTACTTGAAACTCATTTGGATATACAAAGCAATTGGGATCTTTGGCTAATTTATAGTGAATGAAATAATAAGTACTGCCAGAATCAATTAAGACTATTACCTTTTTCTTTTGATGTATCCTTCGATCTTGAGGGTTTGAGGGTGATAATTCCGGTAATGCACATTACACTATATCGTGAGAGTCAACTCTTTTGGCGAAATTGCTTCTACATTTTCAATCTTGAGATGGTTTCTTGTTCTTGTTCTTCTTCCTCTTCACAATCCTGTAGGAATAATTTCTTCTCCACCGGACTTATGTCCTTACTGTACTTGCTGTCACAATTAAAGCATAAACCTTTTTCTTTTATTTCCTCAGTGTTGATGTGTCAACCATGTAGGTTGAGGTGTTTTTAGGAGGAGCATTGTTCTCTCTATAGATGTTAGGATGGGTCCTTCTAGTAGCCATAGCCATATTTTTACTTTCAACATTTCTTGACACCTTAAATGCATTCTCCTAATGATTTGGGTTCCAAAAGTGAACCCTCATAGGCAGATGTTATCTTTTAAAGTTCCTGAATACATCAATCAAGTGCTCATCGAATATGGGGTTACCTTTATATTCAATCTTTGGAGCTCTCAATGTCTTGGTAATTGAACCCTTTGCTTGAGATTTATCAATTGGCTAAAGAGAAGGTGTTAGCTCAGCATGCATCCTCATAGTGTGCTATCATTTCTTCCATGAAAATTGTCAGAGTATTGAGTGATTTAGAGAAAAATAGCGATACCAAACAAATTGATTAGGTTCAAAATATAAAGAAGCAATTCATACCTTTTGTGTATGTGGCACATTATGGAGATCAGAATTGCTTCATCACAGTATCCATGTGATTGGGTCCTTGCCATCAAATTCCTCATATCAATCTTAGGAGCGTGGTTAGTCTTCGAACCAAAGTTGGAGTTTCTCCATTCTTGATTCTGTCCTTGTGTCCTCATCATGAATTTCATGGGATGCATTTTCACTTCGGGTGTCTTCCACTGTTCTGAAATTTTTCAATAGTTCCATGATCTCCCCTTTTAAGCCATCCATCTTAGTATCCAACTTAGCTTCTAATGAATCCATCAACTTATCTTCCATTAAATCCATGAATGAGTATCAACTTAACTTCCATTGAATCCATCTTCTTTTGTAGTTCATTTATGTCCACCATATTTCTCCACCTTCATCAAGAGTCAATTAGGATTTTCTAGAGGCTTATTTGGTTAGAAGGTCCCTTTTATGGTGGCATGTTGGCGAAGTATCACTTTGAATCTTGATTTTGAAGTTACGCTAGATATTATTTATTATGTTCTATCTTGTGAGCCTTCTTAAATGGATGCATAGGGATTATTAGTTTTAATTAATTTGATAATCTGTTTGTCCTAAAATGTTAGCTAAACAATAATTATTTCTTAAATAATATTAACTAATTAATTATTATTAATTACTTATTCATATCTGTCCATGATTAATTAATTATTAATTGACTTGTTAATTAATTGAGTAAAGAATTAAAGGGGTTAATAAGTTTAATTTGTTAAAGACTTACATACATGGGAAGGGATAAGATATTAATAAAGTGATAAGATATTAAATATAAAGGGATAATATATTAAATATAAAGGGATGATAAGATAATAAATAAATGGATAAAGGAAATAATGAAGAAAGGGAGTCGGTGAAAGGGAATATAGCTGACGGGGAGAGTCTTATGGTGAGAAGCATTCTTTTGGGGGGAGTTAGCATTTTGGAGGGGGATTTTGGTGAGGTAATTTGGGTGGAGATGGTTGGTGTGAGGAGTTTGGCTCTGGGGCTTTGATTGAATGTCAGGCGAGGGCAGAGTTGCTAGGGGTTTAGACACGAGGGGCAGGATTCCTGGTTTCTGGGCTAGGGGGCAGACAGGTTGCTTCTAGCTGGTGGGAGGATAGTCAGTTTTGGGTAGAGTTGTTACATGCAGCAAAGGCGTGGCCAGGAGGACTTAACATGACTAGCGAAGTTAGCATCAGGACCAAAGGCGTGGCCAATTTCGGACAAGCTGGGTCAGGAGGAGTTAGCATGAGGAAGAGGTAAATTTGTATTATTTTGTTAAGTAATTCTTAGTCTATTATGAAATTGTTGTTCATTAATTAATTTAACATGCTTATATGCTGAATTAGAAAAGAAATTCTGAGTTTACGTAGAAGTAGAAGTTTATTTGTTTTAAATTTATGGATTTAATAGAATTGAGTTAATTAGGTCTCTACATATCTCCCAAGTTTCATCCCTTATAGGTATGAAACTTTCTTTTAAATAGTTCTATGATATTTCTTCTACACCAATGCATGAATTTATAATCAAAATTGGATGTGCCAAATTAGATTCACGGTAACTTCCTCTGGCAATGGGTTTGGCCTTTTCGAGGGAGATCTCACTTGTATAGATTACCTCGCACAAAATAATTGATATCAATTCTAGAACTCACACCCAAAATACTACAGACTGTCACGATCCAATGAAACCAATCCCTCAATTTGGATGCTCTAGCAAAGAAGTTATGATTGTTTTACACGGAACACCTTAAGGACAAGTCAATGGGACTAGTCAGGATACCCTATCTTACACAAGGTGTATCTACAAATTTAAGATGACCAAAAGAAGCTGAAATTTTTACAAATATACCTTACTAATTTTGTAAATGGCCTCCAGAGTTCAAGTTCTAAAATTTTACAAAAAACAATTTATAGCAAAAATTCAAAGATGACTCATTTCGAGTTATTCCAAAACCCTATCTTGTATGAGTTGTATCTCCAAAGTATAAGGCTTCAATAGCTTTATTTTGAGTCCAACGTACCTTGATCCATATACTAAATATCCCCAAGCGTTCCTTCTGAAACATTGTAGAAAAAATGTTATAGCGAAATTCCACGGTGTGTCTCGGATGTAGTGAAACTAAGACCTTGAACTGTTATATTTAAAAACCAAACATCAATACAGCATAGAAAACCTAGGAAAAGTACTCAATGCCTTGGCTTGAGATAATTTTTAGATAATAAGCCTCTTCCAAGGGGCAACCTCCTTTACCCACTTAAATGTTATAATTTTAGATAATAAGCCTCTTCAAGGGGGCAACCTCCTTTTACCCCACTTAAATGTTCAAGTACAAGATGATTCAAAATGAAAATGTCTCTTTGGTATATATAGGAGACTAGGAGGTATAATTACAACTAATGGCCTAAATTCAACATAAATAAAATAACATTACTAATATAATATGACCCAATTAAGGGGTAATGAACAAATATTAGGGCTTAACAGGCCTAGCTTAGGCTATCTCTTCCCTTATCCACCTCCATGTCATCGTTGGTTATGACCACAAGCCAAGCCAAGAGGCGCCTTTCACATTTCGTGACTCAATGATGCAAGAGAGTCAAGTCTTTCGACTCTTCAAACCTCAAAATGCCAAAATGCTGAACCCTGAAAGGGTTGGTGAGTGACAAGCTCCCCGCTTTAGTCTTGTCCATGCGACCCTGTTCCATGACCACACGCTAAATCGACAAAGCACTTACCATCTTTTTGCGATTTGGGGAATCGCGATGCAATATCTCTTCCTCTCCCTTTCAAATCCCCAAAACTCAGAAATATTTGAAGTTCCCCTCCAAAGGGAGATCAACGGCTATAAGCCTCCACTAATTTGACAGTCCTGGCTGTATCGGGATTTCGGTAATCGGGAGTTCGAAATGAAAGGGAGTCAAGTATTTCGACTCTTCAAACCCCGAAACCCGATACTCGAGTTCTTGTATGAGATCCAATGACTCTCGATGTTTTAGATCCAATGGTTCATATCTTTTCGAAGTTTCGTGAATCAGGAGTTCATGATGCAACAACTCCAAAATTCTTGTCACTCCAATCCCTGAATCTCGATATGGGGATTCGTGTAGTAGATCAATGATCCTCGAGGATTTGGATCCAATGGCCCAGGGGATTTTAGAGCTTTCCCTGAACTCTTACCGCTCACCACGCGTCTCCTCTAATGGAGGATCTAGATGCTTTTGGGACTCCTTCTTTCTTCCACAAAGCGCATCAAGGTTTCAGGTACCGGGATTTCGCGACTTGCGAAGACAAGGGTTCTTGCCCTTTGGTTTCCTGAGTGTCGAAACGCCGAAATGCCAACCGATAGCCACGTGTCCCTCCGATGGATGACTGCAACCTTTAACCATGATCAACCATTATGATCTTTTCA
The DNA here is from genome assembly GCA_010110895.2 of Picea sitchensis. NCBI lineage: Eukaryota > Viridiplantae > Streptophyta > Pinopsida > Pinales > Pinaceae > Picea > Picea sitchensis. Next base: position 96,905 of record SNQJ01S0088524.1, read on the forward strand.
GGATGATCAATGGTCATGATCAAATCCTGGCTTTCTCAAACCTATTCACACTTAAACCGATTCGGGGTTTCGTCTACCAGGACTTCGCGACTTGCGAAGACAAGGGTTATTTCCCTTTAGTCTCCTGGGTGTCAAAACGCTAACCAACAGTCATGTGTCCTCTACAAATGGATGGTCCAAGTAACTCCCATGGATCTTGGGATCTATGGTCCTGATTCCTCCTCTACTTGCGAAGGCTAAAATAGGTTGAGGAATTAATGCCTACGTTCCTTCCTGCAATCTAATGGTCGCGACTAACCTCAGATCTTCCGACAGGATCTCATCCGTCAATCGATACTTATCCACACTTTAAACTATTTCAGGGTTTTGGTTGTCGGGATTTCGTGATTAACAATGACCAGGGTTCTTTCCCTTTTATTCCCCGAGTGCTGAAACGCCGAAATGCTTACCGACCGCCATGTGCCCTTATGAATGAACGATTCAGGTACTATCATGGACCTTTGGATCTATGGTTTGATTTCCTCACTACTCACGAAGATAAAAGAAGAGGTTGAGGCACTTAATGCACTCGTTTCTTCCTCCAATATAATGGTCATGATTGACCGCAGATCTTCTGACAGAATCTCATTTGTTGCTCGATACTTATCCACACGCTGTCATTTCGGGATTTCGCAAGTTGGGGTTTCGCGACTTGCAAGTGCAAGGGAACTCTCCCTTGGTTATTCCGGTTACCGAAATACTGAAATGTTGAGGTCTACGAGGACC
>SNQJ01S0088525.1:7797-33384 GCA_010110895.2 Picea sitchensis
CCTTTCGGAAGGCTTGGGATGACCAAAAGAGGTTTAAGAAGGCACAGAGGTAGAAGGGAAACAAGCCTCCCTTTTTCAAAAATAGTCCTAAGGGATAGTCATCTTTTAGAGAGCCTAGGAAGGTTGAAGGGGGTGAGCAGATGCCAAGACCGCCACCTATGGAGTATTGGGGTTGTAAAGGAAAACATAGGTACCGAGATTGCCCTCACAGAAAAGATAAAATGAGAACCATCCACAATGTTCATCAAGATGAAATAGTGGAGGATATGGGAAATAGAATGCCAAGGATCTACGCATCCCTGGACAACAAGCAAGCTGAATTTTAATCGCACATAATTGAAGTGGAAGGTATGATTAACAACCGACCATTTATTATTTTAATTGATTTAGGGGCTAGCCATATTTATGTAGATCCTAGGGTGGTGGAAAGTTTTGGTTAGTGTAGTTGGCTACATGAACCAAGAGGAAGGTCATTGAGTTGATTAAGTCCTGTTCTGTGGACATGAAAGGATTGAGCACTAAGGCTGAATTGAATAGTCTGCCTTTAGGCTCTTATGACTGCTTAATTGGGATGGACTGGTTGTATCAGCACCATGCCCTCTTGGACTGTCGTAACAAGAAGTTTAAATGCTTGGATGAGGAGGGGAATCGAAAAACATTCCAAGGGATTCCTAGAGCTGTGGTTGTTAGAGAAATCTCATCCATGCAACTGAAGAAGTGCTACAGAAAAGGCTGTCAATTATTTGCAGCCCGTGTGGAGGAAGAATCCAGAGATGAAGTCTCAAATATTGGATATTAGGAGGTGCTTACTGATTTTGAGGATGTATTCCAGGAAGTACCTGGACTACCTCTGAAGAGAGACATCGATTTTTCTATAAATTTGATGCCTGGAACAACTCCAGTTTCGAAATCTCCTCATAGAATGAGTACGCCAGAGCTGAAAGAGTTGAAATTGTAGCTTGAAGAGATTCTAAATAAGGGGTACATTTTCCCCAACGTGTCACCTTGGGGTGCCCCGATCTTGTTCGTGAAGAAAAAGGATGGAACGTTGAGGCTGTGCAATGATTTCACACAGTTGAACAAAGTAACTGTCAAGAACAAGTATCCTCTGTTGAGGATTGACGATCTTTTCGATCAATTGAAGGGTGCGAAAATATTTTCGAAGATAGATATCAGATCGGGATATCACCAGGTAAGAATAAAGGTTGAGGACATTAGCAAGACCACCTTTAGAACAAGGTATGGTCATTACGAGTTCACAGTGTTGTTGTTTGGACTGTCGAATGCACCTGCTATTGTTATGTGCTTGATGAATGGTGTATTTAGGGACTATCTAGACAAGTTTGTCATAGTCTTCCTGGATGAAATTTTGGTGTATTCCAAGTCAGAGGAAGAGAATGAACAATACTTGAGGATGGTGCTGCAAGTGTTGAGAGAACACCAGCTATATGCCAAGCTGAGCAAATGCTCATTTTATCAAAGACAGATCCATTACTTGGGGCATATTATTTCAGAAGAAGGGATCGCTGTGGATCCTGAAAAGGTTGAGGCCATCCGAGAATGGTCAGTGCCAAGGGATGTTGCTGAACTTAGATCTTTTATGGGTCTGGCGGGCTACTACAAAAGGTTTATAGCAGGGTTCTCAAAGATAGATCACCCTATCACTTCTTTGCAAAGGAAGGAAAATAATTTTTAGTGGACTGAAGAGTTTGAGAGCAGTTTCCTGCGATTGAAGCAGTTGTTAACCAACACTCCAATCCTATGAATTGAAAATCCAAATTTGGATTTTGTGGTATGCATAGATGCGTGTAAGGAGGGGTTGGGAGGAGTTCTCAACCAAGATGGATTTTTAATCTGTTATGAGTCCAGGAAGCTGAAAGAGCATGAAAATAATTATGCCACTCATGATTTGGAGCTGGCATCAATCGTCCATGCTCTGAGGAAATGGAGACATTACCTCATGGGAAGGAGATTTGAATTGCCAACAGACCACAATGGTCTGAAATATTTATTTGATCAACCGAATTTAAACACTAGACAAAGTAGGTGGCTGGAGTTTCTGTGCGAATACGACTTTGATATCAAGCATATCAAAGGGAAGGAAAACAAGGTGGCTGATGCACTCAACAAAAAAGTGCATGAATTACATGCTAGAACTATTAGCATGTACATGACTTATATTAAGAATAGAATTTTGGAAGCTACAAATGATGATTTGCAGTAGAGAGATTTGGTAGCAAAGCTACAATAGAGTGAAAGGTCATAGAAAGAGGAAAATTACACCTTGGAAGCTGATGGAATACTTCTGCACAAAAATAGAGTATATGTACCCAATGTCCAAGAATTGAAGCTAGCAATTCTAAAAGAAATGCATAACGTGACTTATGTTGGACATCCTGGATATCAAAAGACTATGGAAGCAGTCAAAAGCCATTATTTTTGGTCGGGTATGAAGAGGAAGATTGCTGAATACATCGCCAAATGTATGGAGTGGCAGAAAGTTAAGGTTGAGCATAGGCACTCAGCAAGGTTGATGCAGCCTTTACCCATTTCGGAGTGGAAGTGGGAAGTCGTAACAATGGATTTTATTATAGGATTACCCAAAACGAGAAAACAATATGATTCAATCATGGTGGTGGTGGACAAGCTTACAAAATCTTCCCATTTTTTTCCACTAAAAACTACTCACAAGGTAGCAAATGTTGTTGATATTTTCTTCAAATAAGTGGTACACTTGCATGGAATTCCTAAGATGATTGTGTCTGATAGGGACCCAGAATTCACCTCGAATTTTTGGAAAGGACTGTTTAGAGGATTCGAAATGAATCTGAACTTTAGTACAATGTATCATCCTGAGTCTGATGGAGAAACTGAGAGGGTGAACAGAGTAATAGAGGATATGCTGAGAGTGTATGTGATGGACAAACCATCAAGATGGGAAGACTACCCACATTTGGTAGAATTTTCCTACAATAATGGGTATCATGCATCATTGAAGATGAGCCCATTTGAAGCACTTTATGGAAGAAAGTGCAACACTCCAGTGAGCTGGGATAATCTAGCTGACATATCAGTAGTTGGGCCAGAGTTGCTCAAGGAGATGGAGGATCACATGATAAGAATTAAGAAAAAATTGAAAGCTGCCTAGGACAAGCAGAAAAGTTATGCTGATAGGAAAAGAACCCACAAAGAATTCAAAATGGATGATCATGTTTCCTAAAAGTGAAAACTAACAAGAGTTCCCTGAAGCTGGGGAGTTGCGCCAAGTTGGCAGCAAGATTTTGTGGGCCATTTGAAATTCTGGAAAGGATTGGGCCAGTTGCATACATGCTTGCATTACCTGCATCTATGACTGTACATAATGTGTTTCATGTTTCACTGCTTAAGAAATATATACTTGATGCTAATCATGTTATCGATTGGAATGTGATTCAGGTGGAACCAGAAGGTGTCCTGCAAGTGCATCCTATGTGCATATTGGACAGGAAAAGAAAACAGCTCCGGAATCGAACCATAGAGCTTGTAAAGGTCCAGTGGACTTGGTACAGTCCTGAGGATGCAACATGGGAGAATGAAGATGTTATGCGGGTAGAGTACCTGTATCTTTTTGAAAATTTTGAAAATCTTGCAGATGCAATGTGAAGTTGCACCGAGGATAGTGCAAAAATAAGGGGAGGGGGATTGTAATGTCCACAAGGCTGAGCCCTATTGTAAATCTTGCTTATGAAATGAATTGTAAATATGTTTTATAAGTTGGTGAGCCAAGTTTATATAAGCTGGTAGGCTTATGTGATTATTAGGCCAAAGAGCTTAAGTGTTGAAGGCCAAAAGCCTGATTTTGTACCTGTATCTATGCAAAACATTAATAAAAATAAAAACACCACCGCGTGTAGGCCAACACAATGAATGAGTGAAGGGGGACTAAGAATCCATAGAGTGGGCAAGGGATTAGGGGTTGGAAGGTGGGAAAAGGGGCTAAGTGTTCAGCCTAGGGGCTTAAGTCCTTGGGAATAATATTTTAATATTATTCCAAAAGACATGTGAATTATATGTTTTATCCTAAGTCCCTTTTGGAATGACAGGTGACTTCCAAATGGGAGGAACGCATGCTGATGGAACACATGTAGTTTCATGGGTGACAAGTGTCAACCCAAGCCCATGCAAATAAAATGGCTGAGATGAGCCGTGATGGAGGTTCCTCTTCCATTCTACCCAACCATCTGAGCGTGAACCGGTCTGACCTATGCAAGAGACCTCGTGCCATTCTAAAACCATGGGGAGAAGTCAATGTGTTGATTTCGGGATAGCCTGTGTTGATTTTGGAAAACCGATGCATCCCCTGTCTGAGCAGATCGAGCCTGTGTGTGGAGTCTCTGTCCCAAAGCCATAACTGTGAGACCATCTTGTCATTGATGAGCATGTTTGGAAATCTTGTGTCTATTTTCCCTGTTGGCTATTGTGGCCACACAGTGCTGGACTGCGTGTGGCTTGTTGGCCAGTTTATGCAATACTCTCTCTAGGTGAGAGAAGTGGTTTAAGTTGGAAGAACACGTTTCTTGGCCTGTGGGTGACTCTCTCCAGGTGAGAGAGTGCGCAGAGGAAGGAGAGAACTCCTGGAAGGAACCCTGTAGATGCCACAGAGCTCAGAGACTTCCAGTCTGGTCTGTTGCTAAAACCCAAGGCAAGGGAGGTTAGCAGCCGAAGGACTGTCTAGGTGACAGAGAAGGTGTATACTCCTGGGGTGGAACAGACATGTGGGAAAGGAGAATCTATAGGCAGTGAGTATGAGTCGTTACTAGGAGAGAAATCCTTCCTTGTGACTGTGTGTTTTCCTTGTAACCTCAACCTTGATTAGGATTCCTTGCCTTGGGGTGGAGCTTAGTCCCAGCTCAGGGGTGACCCACTGCTGAGCTTGATGAACAATGTGGTCTATGGCTGGGAGGTTCGTGGAAGGCTTGCACCTGGTTGGTGGAACTACCATTGTTTCCAAGATAAGTACTAGATGATGTTTTAATTGTGATTCTACATGTCTGTGTATTTATAATTATCATGTATTCTGCTGTGCATATGAATTAATGCTAATGCCATGTTTTAAAATTATGACAACAGTGATTCTTAGGCTTACTCTGAGTTTAAATATGTTTCAATGCTTAAATGCATGTTGTTTATATAATTAAGTGTGAGTATTGTTATTCCGCGAAATAGCGCCTGCCTGACCCTATGAGGGGGTGTTACAATATGGTAGGGGGCGTTATAGATATACCATATATCCATCCAACGTAGAACCCTCATGATGTGCTCTTTGTCTAACCAACACATTCAATGATTTCAAGTGCCTCTCCACCATCCACATTGAGCTTGTGTCCACAAATTTCAATCTCCTCAACTTGGTGTATGAGGTAGTGTTCTTGTGCATTGAAGGTATATAATTTTTCATTTCACACATTAGACGAGGAATTTATCTCTTCCAATACTTTATATCACCTTCATGGATTTATTTCAATGACAACCATCTACATGAGATCATGACACAAGAAAATAACAAATTTCAACATAACATAATATAATATATTACATTACAAGTAAAACATGTGTCATCAAGTACAACATTAATTTGAAAGAACATTTTTCATATAAATCACAACTACTTATCTCATGTATTTTCCAAGATCATATATAACTTGTTTGACATTGTTGTCAAAGTTGTTTGGGAGAGATAGCGGTAGAACATACTGTAACAAAAAAAATGAATTGTTATTTGTTTCGACCAAAGTAGACAAAAATAAATAAAAAAATTAAAATATGTATAAGGCCAATATATATAAATATGTATACTAAAATTATTACCTTAATGAAGGTATGCCAATCATTTGTTTTTACCCCACCAAATTTACCTTTCTTCGTTAAGATATTATGTATGTTTGAAGAAAAACCCATGGAAAATTTAATTCTTTGAATGACCTCTTTTACATCATTGCTTTGTTTCTCTGTTAATAACCATGGAAGTTTATTTTAGTCTAATCCATATGATCTATTTGATCAGATCACACTTCACATTGCATGATTGACTTCCTGAATGTCAGGACAAATCTTGACAATTTTTTCTTTATCGCTCCTACCATCTATGATTCGCCATAACGTTTCTGTCACGTTCTTCCCGATATGCTTGTATCAAACAAATGAGCTATTTTTAGCTCCTCATATTAGGGAAAACTCATGAATTGAGTGGGATAACATTTCATTCCTTGTGGAAGCCCATTATTAATAGCTTCATGATGACGACCTTCATGAAGCATAAAAGAAATCACAAAAATAATTATCAAATACGGTAAAATAAATTCAATTATTAAAATAAACATTCAAAAATTACATGATCTACGATACATAAAAACATTCAAAATTACATGATCTAATGACATAAATAATTTGTGTACCTCGACGATTTCTATTATATTCCGCAACCCTCCATAGCCAGGTGTTATTCTTCGCGGGTTTTAAACCAGTCTATTCTTTTCCATTGAAAAGATGTTTTCAAAGAGTAATGCATAATAATATGGTTCTTATGGAGGATGTGCCTATACTTATCAAACACCACTTTTCCTAAACTTTTTGAATGATGAAACTTCATCTTAGGACCACAACCGACATGAAAAATTTACCTTGTTTGAAGACCGCAACAAAATGGATTAATGTCACTATAATGATGATATTATTTAAAATTAAACATGCAACATAATATCATTAAGAAGTTGTATAATATTAAAGAGCAAAGATAGGAATGCTACATACCACAAAATGTGTTAGTCTTGGGGCATCGTGAATTATCCGCAAAAGTATTCCATAAAATTTAAATTTCTTCTCCCCGATTGGTTTACAGATGTCATACATAGTGATGTTAACCCATAACTTTAGTAGTATCTCAGTCGATAATAGGCTCCTGGAGCATATACATTCATATCTTTAACCCTGTACTTACCTAATTGTTTGAAATTACACATAATTACTATAACCATGATATCATGTATATATAAGTAAATAAATAAACAAAAGATATTATGCAAAAATGAAACAAATGAAATGTTACATTCAAAAATTAATGTAAAAAAATACCCAGAACAACAATCGTTGCCAACATTATTTGCTCCCTCTTTATTGACATCCAAGGAGGAAATGTTATTGTTGGGATAAATAAAAATAGGGCCACAATGAGTAATAGACATAATATCTCCTCAGATGGATTGACAACGCCAACCGCCAATGAAAGCCTAACATGATGAGTTTCATGTTTGAAATCTTCCCATTTTTCCTCAATTTACTCCAAATGCATCACCGACAAAGGCATCTCACACCATCTCCACTTCACTGCATGGTAATCCATAAATTGTGCTATGCTTCACACCTCGAACAATCACTACAAACATGGAATTGCTAATGACTGACAAAGAACCTTTCGAGGCACCCTTTGTTACTTGATCGGTTCAATAACTACTGATAAGACATTGTGGACATTATGTTTTTGAAGCATGTTGTCCATAATATATAATAATATATCATTAGAACATGAATCTATAGGTTTGATAATCCATTCCAATGTCTTTCATAATGGCATGCAAACCTCGATATGAAAGGTGAAATATTTGACATGGTAACAAAAATTCAATTGACAATCTACAAATATAACAAATAACTAGTTAATGTAAAGAATATTAATCAGAAAAATTGCATTCTTATTTTACAATACACTAACACTCAAAACAAATAGAAAAATCAACATTTATGTATAATATGAGATGAAACATATTACATACCATAGGATCTATGTCATACAAGTGTTCCACAAATTATTTATAACCTTTAAGTTCACTAGTAGAAATTTAGTGGAGAGAATATTTTCTCTGATCCTTCATAAAGTCGTTTAATTGTCTTTTCTAATAGAGGTTCATCATAAATACCATCATTGTGCCCATCCTCATCCGAATCGCTAAAAAAACAAATCCTAGATCATTTGATTTGTCCCATCATCTTCCGCTGATCATTAATATGATTTATCCCATCATCTTCTTACATGAGATTCTCATTTGCTTGATCATGTTCCCTAGCTTGTACAACATCATTTCTAGTACTACTACTAAAAGTAATATTTTGCGGAAAGTTAGAGGACAACTTATATATATATATATATATATATATATATATATATATATATATATATATATATATATATCATTAACAATATAAAAACAGATAAATGAATATATAGCTAATTACCATGGGACGATATTCATTCTCAACCACCATCAATGTGCCCATGTTTCCTACAATGTTTTGTAGATATTGCTATTAAAATTCTTACAAAACGTCTGAGGCAAATTTTTTTACAAGGGAAATAACATCTACCATCACCCTTTTCACCCACTTTACTTTTTTCCCCACCTCTAATAATATTCTGCGGCATTCTTCCTCGTGAACTTCAAGACAAAATACCCTCTTTTGAACTCAAGTTATTGTTATAGCAATATTGCCAAATATCTTTGTAATTGTGAAAATATTTATAGGTCAATCGCTGCCTGTATCTGTGACTTAACATTGACTATAATCAATCTTGACTTTGTCAAAGAGTATAATACTATATCGCCTTCAAGGACGAAGTTACCAAGTCAATTTTGACTTTGTTAAATAGTATAACGGTCAATATGAACAGTATCAAATAGTGTAATGGTCAATAGTGAGCATTGCTCTTGTGATGAAAACACAAGTTTGTCGAAATAGAGACAATCGTCCACTATCTTCAATGCATCATCAAAAAACGTAAGAACGCTTTATTTCATCGTAGAGAGCTTAGGAACACTGGGTCGATTTGCAACAAAATTGAAAATTGAACATTTTCTCATGAATTTTGCGACAAAGTGTACTTTCGTCACAATTTTTTTAATATATAGTAGTGAAACATCAAATGTAAACTCAAAATGATTGGATAGACTATCAGTCACCGATATCAATAGAACCAAAATATAAATGAATCACAAAAATAAAAAACATAACATGAAAGGGTGTATGCAGAACAAACTAAAGCTAGTGCGATACAAATATAATTTCACATCTAGAAATTACACAATAATGATAACATTTTCACGCGATCTACAAAAGGATCTAAATGCAAAGAGTAAACTCAGATCCTATATATTTTCAAAAAATTAAGTCCATCATATGGTCCAAGATGAATTTCCCTTATCACTGTAGGCAAGCTGCGCTATTTAAAAAAAGTTCCTAGTCCGTTTCTCATATCATGCAAGATATATACAAATCCTTTTTTTAATAAGCTTTACTAAAAAACAAAATAACCAAAAGGTAATTCTGTTGAAATCTGACAATCCAAAATAATTACATCATTAAACATCGCTTTTAAAAATGAAAAATTTCATAAGTCCATTATATGCCCAACCTATGACTTATTCCACTAATATTAGCACATTGAAACCACGGTCCAAAATGAGACAAGAAAAACAAAACCAAATTAGACAATTCGTCAAATAAATAATTTAAAGACAAGCTACAAAATATTCAATTCAGAGTTGGTCTAAAAAAAACAAATCAAATGAATTCATTTATTATTCAAACAAAAACCAATCGTGAATTACAAGAAAACTATTTACCAATTAGGAATTTGAAAGAGAAACATCAGACAAATATGAGTTTATAATAGCATTGAAACTGGTGGAGTTTTAATAACCACATTTCCTGATATCTTTAAACGCTTGTTGGCTCTGTGTGAATTCAATCAGATGCAAGATCTGAGATCATCATTTTCCCTCTCAAGAACTAAGTTCCAAGTGACCACTTGATTCAACTGCATGGTAGGTAAACATACTTCACATATGTATCTTTCAATCCAACCAAAACAATTCTCACAATACGTCGGTTCTAGATTTGGTAATGGACGAGTCTTATCTGTAGTGGGAGATTTACCCTGTTCCATGATCCTTTTGAGAACATATTGAAAAGATGATAAACCTTCTTGTTCCTTTAAAAAAAGGAGGCAAATTTGATACAAAATCGTATTGGGGTGAATTTATCGGTATCATCAACAAAAATCCGGTCTTTGACATCAATAATAGGGATAGGTTGTTCATGATTGTGATGTTGATTCCTCATCATTCTAGATATGAGTTGACTAGATCTTTTGTTCTTAAAATCAATATCGGGAACCATCTGGTGGTTTTGGGTCTGCCCTATTTCTTGGTTTTAATTTCATCCAAATCAACCACATCTTGCCTGGGACTAGGAACAATAAGGACATTTCCCTTCAAATTATCCAACATGTCTTCTAATGATTTTTTAGGAACAAAATAACACCTCTGGTGTGTGCCTCTAGACAATTTATGAAAAACAACATTGGTTTTGTTAATTGACACAAATTTTCCTTCCAATTCGACATGAATGTCTCTTAGAGAAGGAGTCGATAGGAAAGGGCTGGTGGGATCATCAACACATAGAGGTGAGTCAATTACGGTTATAGGTGGAGCGAAACCATTCCTATCCATGAAATCTTGCCAGTTATCCCCAACTTTTGACAATTGGGAAATGACCAAAAATTGAATCGTAATTACCCATGAAATAAGATGGACTGCGGCATTAAGGTTTGATTTGCAAATCTAGCCATTTTTTGAAGGCTTTTAAGTAGGTAGAACTACATGTTTAAACCAAACTCTAAGAAAACCATTTACAAACATATATGAAACAAGAAACTAGTCCATATCATCCCCACAAGTGATGAATTGCTTGATTATTAATAGTAAATTGTGCCATCGAGGTTTAAACAAAAAATATTGGTGTACCTTGACATCGTGAGTACGACCTCTGTCCATTAGCATGTGCCAAGGGATATCTTCAAATTTGAGATTATTGAACCAACAAGCTCCTTATTGGGACAATCTCATGGCTTTTTCAATCAAATCCTCGCTAAATTCTAACTGTAAATTGCCTATTTTAGCCCTAGCATGATCTAAAGTCTGTGCAAAATCTTGAGTGAATTCAAGGTTAAAACCTTCGAAGGACTATATAAATTTAACCCACCCAAATCTCACGAGATCATCTACAAAACCATTGTGGGAGAGGCTCTTCTGCGGGAGCCATTCTAATTTCATCCTCACCACAAGGCTGCGGGTTTGGTCACGATATACCAGTGGGAGTAGTGAATAGGGGTGTATGTTTGAAACCACTTGATATGAAGGATAATCTCTGCATTTTCGGAGGTGACGCAAAAAATAAGGCTTAGGGAGAAGGCCACCGTAGCCACCACTCAGGATGTTGAGTGAATGCTAAACTAGAGGACATGCATAATTGAAAACCAACTCCTCTATTGACAACCTAACCCCAAAAATGAAGCACAACCATTGAGGAAATGAATGTGAGCTTAAGCCAACATGACGAGGGAGTAATTGTTTCAGAGCATGGATGACAATCCTGTACAACAACGATTAGAGTGTGATATGACAATATGGGATAGCGTTCATATTTCAAAGTTATATCAAAGTTTTAGTTATATGAGCTATCGTGGAGGTGGTAGATCATAATCAAAACTTCAAATGAATAAAATGACTAAGTCATACCTCAAAGGTGATCGACTCATATGATAATGGTAAAGAAACAACCCATAAAATGATAAGTTCAATAGACTTAAAGGTTATTTAATATTATTAGGTGTTTTTTTAAGTATTCATGTAATTCCACAAGGTGAAGCTTTAGAGTGTCTATGATGTGTTTAGACCAAGATTTCATTATTTCAATTTCATGCTTAAAACAACCATGAAATTGAAACAAGAATAAACGAGATTTAATGAAAGAAATGCACTAAAAAACACAACCAATCAAGCAATTTTTTCAAAACATAAATCATAATTGAAGTCCTCATAAACACAGAGTGGCATCTTAAATTTTTTTAATCCATTAAAACTACATTTTAAATTAATCATGAAACGACATGAATATCTAGCTGCCAACATAGAGGAAAATTAGAAACATTGTCTTTGTGCACCAATATTATAGCTTCTTGAAACCTAGCTCGGAATGAGTGATCTTCTCTTTCCTTGACATAGATGTCCTTAAGAGAAACGTCTACTGCCTGGTAGCACTTTTGGATAACATCTACCTTCGTAGTAACATTCACTAAGTAATTTCCAACTTTTCATTTATTTCCCATGCTTGAGTTTGGAAGGTCAAGATATCTATCGAGGTACCTTTGATTAGGTCCAATATATATTGCAATTGATTTATTAATTCATTTCGTTGAGTGACTAATCCTCGGTTGGTTTGTAGAACTTTGATGGAGCTCTCAAGGTTGGATCAAGTCCGTTGATTTGTTGTTAATCATGAGCTTTGATTTGCTCAAAGTCTTGATTCATATTGTTCCTTATAGTCTATTCCATGGCCTATATTTGACTTTCGAAGTGATTTACCAATAGGCACTTCTTTCGCAGCTGTTCGACCAAATTGTCCACAAACCAATGATTAGCAGTGGAAAAAGAACCTAACGAACTCAAGGACCTATTTTGTGAATTTAGAGCATCTTGGATTATTATCATACATACACCATTTCCTTTTCCTTTAAGCTATCACTCCATATTTCCTCGTGTGATTCCCTTTTCAATATGGCCTTCTGTTTTCTACTAAAAAAGAAATTGGCGAGGCATCTCTTCAGGAGATATGGGGGTAAGATCATTTACTAGATAATTTCGTAATTAAGGATTTCCAGGTTGTATCAGCAGAGGTACCAATGATGTAAATTGGAGTACCACATATGTAGATCGTCACTGCTTTTTATTTGAGGTGCCAACATGAGTGGCTGGCGAAGAAGGAGGCACCATTTTTCTTTGTTTTAGGAAGGATTCGAGTTGAGCCTTTTCTTAAGGGATTAGCTGGTATGACAATGATGTTTCTAATTTATGTGTCAATACCTCCGAGCTCTTCAGATTTTTCAACTTTATGTTTACCGTAGTGACTTGATTTAGAACCTGTAGTCCTGTCTTCCTACGAAGGGGGAGTGGATATTTTCTCTCCTTGTAGTACCTTGGGTAGGCTATTTTGTCTGTTCTATTGAAAACTGACAAAACCGGCTTTTTGATATGGAGGCAGGCTTTGGAATCTGTCATGTACCTCCTCATAAGACCTAACTCCCCTAATATTTCGGCCACATGTGTTGAGTTTTCATGCACATATATTTTCATGTTGAACTAGGATAGGTGTTTTCCCACTATCCCACGCGGGATTGTGTGGTGTATTTCAAACTTGATTTCAACCAAATTGAAATATTCCAGAGCCGCAACCTCCAATTTAGAGTGACCAAAATCCAAGAATGAAAACATGCTAACCTGAATGGGGAAAGTTGGCTATACCTTTTTATGTGTTGCCTTCATCTCTTTGTTGATGCCTCCTATTTTTGTCTTGTAGGCCACTTCTTTGCATACTTGTTGGTTCGATAAGACTCATGGGAGAGCATGGGGAGGGAATCGAAAGCACCCAAAAACCTTGATGTAGGATAAGTTCTCCTCAATAAAACAATTTTCTAGCTTACTCAAGTTTCCCATAATTCTGTCTAAAATCGAGGGAGGTGGGTTTCATACAGGGCTATGTGAACATGGACCACCACATTGTGATAGATTTCATAAAATAAATCTCTTTTGGATTTTTCTTCCCATAGCTTGAAATGATAGAAATGTATGGACTCTCTGTGACTAGCTTGAGTCCAAATTCCACCATCAATGGGAAAGGCGCCATGAAACATAAGTGGCATCCATGACATAGGGCTAACATGTGAAGGGGGATGGGATGTCCTTGAATTCAATGTTTATATTCAGACATCTTTGGCCAAGTTATCGACAACATCTTGGTCTAACTGAAAGTGAAATCCTTTATACTTCATGCATGATGAATACTATTCCACTGAGAAGTGCGTAGGTCTCTTCTTCCCTAATAATAGACATAACATCATCACTACATACACCATATAAGCGTTCAACGATGATGTGGCATGTATACTGTGAGAATTGGTTCTGAATCTTCTGGGTGGCCCCACCAAGACTTGATTATATCGTGATAGTTCCTGGCGCATATTGACGTAGTTCTTCTTCTCAAACTCCAGAATGAATGTAACATTGAATGTATATCTAGGATTAGGGGAGAATTTATACATTACTTGCATATGTTCGGGTCGGAAAGAGCCGCATAACCACCTTCTCTAATGGTTGAATATGCTCCCTGCTTGATGCCAATGACCAACTTATCATGTCAATATAAGGCATGATTCCCACCATGCCGCTATTTTGCAACTCGACCGAAAGCTATATGTTTTATTTTGGTTTTATATGTTTCCTTCTTCTATTTAGAGTCCTCTGGACAATTTATGATTTCACTCTCTAAAATCTCTAACACCCACATCCAAGTTATAACAATCTCTGTGGCTCGTAATGTCGTGTCTGATAGAACATCCACATTTGGGTTTGAATCCCGTTCACGTGATCATGCCTTTCTTCATTTTTATGGAGCCAAAACTTCTAAGGAGACAGAGTGAAGTTACCTGTTGCAGAGAAAATTCGTGAATACATCAAACATATAAAGCTTGCTAATTGAAGAAAGTGAAAATTAATTCAAAATCAAGTGCCTTTATTCAAAAACAGAAATTTTTCTTATAACTTCACCGATGGAAAATTTATTAACGCTTGATGGGATTACATATTCTACCTAGTGATCCACAATATGAATTTGAATCATTATCCTTAACTAGTCATAAATTCCATCAACAATTCGACGGTTCGTGTTTGGTAGTTTTTGATGTGACAGAGTGGGAACCTCCCAAATCTCGAATCTGCGAAAATATTAATCTTCAAATAATCACTTCTAAAACTTTAATTAATTGTATTCAAGAAGGTGCGTTAACTTCAATTGTTTCTGTGTGAGTTCTAATTGGGACTTTCAATGTATCTCGAGAGGGACTCCCGAAACCCGAAATGTGAAGCAATTAATTATTTGGTAATTTATTTTAAGTCATAATTAACTGCATTTAACTTGAAGTATTTCAGAAGTTCTGATTCACTAATTTTAGAATATCATCTTGGGGGAACATCCGAAACTCGAACTACGAAGTCATTTATTATCTTTTGATCATGTTTAACTTAGTTATTTAATGTTTAATACTTCAACATTTTGATACTTCTGGTGGATTCAGAATTCATTCTTCATTAAACTCAAGGATCATTCCTCTCCAGAGGACGGTCAACTTGGGAAAGACTTGGAAGGTACACGTGTCTTATGACTTGTTCCTTTAAAAGGTTCAAGAAAAGCCACAAGCAAACACTTTCAGGTTTCTTAGGAGCTCTAAGGTTTTATTGTTAAGACTTATCACAACATCCGAATCGCGGAGCTCAAACGAACTTTATATTTACCTCTTTTAAAATTTAGGGTACTCCAAAACTCCTGAGGTATTAGGATCGTTCAATCAAAAAGGGAAAACTCATCAATGACAAATATCATGCGTCTTATTATTTACCAACCAACAAAGTAATTTGATTTTAAAATTAAAATGTCATTTACCAATTTTCTGTTTCTTCAGGTAGAATTATACTTTTCAAGTGAGGTGAAAAGTAGGGTTCAAAAGTTTAGAATTGTATGTGTTCAAATATAGGATCCACCTGGGGATCATGTCTCCCTATGAAACGTGGAAGAACAGTAGAAAGAGTGCCTTTATTGGGCATATGAAGTCATTATTGCATATCTAGGAAACACTTTTAGGAATTAATCATACAAATAGAAAAATTGAACTTCAGTCGAATCTCATAAAACCTTCAAACACTTCCATTTCATTGATCTCAAGTTAGATATTAAAATTTCCTTCCTAAAAACTTAGTTCAGATCCATGAAGATAAGAAAATGAATATTTATCATATGACTTCACTGACTTCGTTCGAATCAAGGTTAAGTAGATGTAACACATTTATTTAGGAGTCCCCATTGGTTCAAATGTAAATATTACCTAAAGAGAATTAGATGTCGAGTATGTTTCTCAGAGTATAAAGGATAGCCATACAAATATAGATATTCTTCACTAAATTAACGCATCCTATTCAAGACCATGAATTATCTACTTCCTCCCATTGAATTTTTCCTTCACCTACCACTACTTTTACATTCGTTGAGATGAGGGAAACCCACACACAATTTCATCATCTCTTTGGACAAATGGGGCAATCGAATTATGAATTTCCTTTCACCATTTGTCTCTGATGAGATGGGGCAACTTCATATTATAAATTTCCCTTCACCATCTCTTATATTTTAATATTTTGAAGTGGGAAAAATCAATTTGTATGCATCATATAAGGATGTATCTCTAAAAATTTAAAACAAAGGTCTACCACAAAATTTTAGATGTACTTTGCAACTAATTTTCTCCCAATGTTCAATACAACTTCGCTTATAGGGAAGATTTTATAGGGATTTTGATTTTCATGGATCGACTCTTTGAGCGAATTTGTCAAATTAAAATATGATAGAAGAGCTAAAGTCATCAGGATTAGCCTAAACATACTTTCTCTTCGCTAAAATCAAAGTTGAACTTAAAATTTTCGCATGATCTTATTTTGGTGATATTTTTTTAAGTTTTTAGAGTCAAGGTGTAATTCTTTCTTTTTGTGAAGACCCAAGAAAGGTAGCGAACATCGGAAAAGAATAAAATCTCAAGTATATGAAAATTAAAACAGAACGATGATTCATAGGGCCAGACACAAGAGAATCGCGTTCTGACACAAGTTTGTTTATTGATTCTCAAACTTCCTTTCAAGCCCTTTTTATTCTTATTTATTTTATTTTTTTATTTCATTTGTTTTATTTTATTTTACATTTGGAGAAGACTTCAAAATTAAGCTGTACTCTTACAATTTCCATCTTTGATTAGGTGAAAATATCTATATGAGTGAAACCTCATTTACATCCGATAATATTTCCTTTAAAATTTTAGTTTGAACTAGCTGGGTCGGAGTTCATACCTCAAATTTCCTCTATATTTTCAATCAAGTAAACTATTAATTTATCACTTGTTTTGAGAGAAAACAAATGTCTTTGAAAAAATGAGTGTTGGATTCCGATGTATCCTTATCTCTCGTCTGACAGTATGTATTATGCATGGGAACAAAATGGGAAATGTTAGAAAATTCGGCAGTATGTGATACATGTCCTTATATTCTGCTTCTAAGATAGAAAGTAAGTATGATGATTTTACAATGAACTATAAACATCTTAGATAATTTACGCTAGTAGAAAGAAAAATTGCAACTTAAAAAATGGAAACAAAACTTCAATCCAAACCGATATATACAATGGGACTAAAAAATATGAGTACTGCATAAAAAATTTAGGTAACTACTGCTGATAGGGGTGTCAAGATTTTTTCCGTTGAGATTTTCTAGTAAGAAGGAATTTTTCCCCTCAGCATCTGCAATTCTGAATGGTCCGAACCTGAGATGGTCGAACTTGCCATGTTTCCCTACACATTCTTTTCTACTATCCCACTTTAAAACTAGATTGCCTGGGAGAAAGTCCCCTTGTCTTTAGCCTTTTTATCTAAAAGGGCCTTCATATTATCTTTGTAATTTTAGAGCTTATCGCCTACTTTGGCCCAATTGTTGTACTTCGATTATTTGATTCATCCTTCTTATAATGCCATTTGGTTCTTCATTTGCATCCTTCCAAAGCTTCATCACAAGAAGAGCAAGATTGATAGGAAGGACAACGTCAGTACCGTAAACCAATTAAAAAGGGGACATACCTATTGATTTCTTTGTGTCGAGATTCGATTCTTCCATAGGGCATATTTTAGGTGGACGTGCCAAGACTTTTTATTTTATATTAACACCTTTTTGATTATAGTCATCAGATCTTGTTAGTTGATTCGACCAACCCATTTCCTTTAGGATAATAGGCTATGGAATGTCCTAACACAATGTTGTATTTTTTGCATAAATTGAACATTGCCATAGATTTGAAAGCTTGGGCATTGTCGATGACTATTTTTCAAGGACAACCAAAACTCGATAGGATGTTCTCTTCGAAGAATTTTATTACTACCGAATCAGAAAGATCTTGAGTTGGGATAACTCTACCCATTTCGTGAAGTAATAAGCGGTGGTTAAAATCCATCTATGTTGAGCACCTGAATGGGGATGGATATCTCGATGAAATATAGACCCCATTGTTAAAAGGGAGCCTCTGTCTTGACTGAGATTAAAGGTAGTGCAAGGATTTTTTGCTTAACAAAGAATAGTTGGCAAAATTTGTAGGCTCTGACCTTGGCATTCACATCAGCAAATAACTTTGGCCAATAATATCTAGCTCTTAAAATATTGTGTAGGTTGTTTCCTCTGTGCGCAGTGTCCTCCACACACTCTTCAAGGAAATTAGTTTATGATTGCTTCAGGTTCCGTTAAGCAACATAACAAGAAAATTAGAGGATCCTTCCAACACAACTAGCCATCAATAATATAATATTTAATTGTGTGTAGATTCAAAGTTATCTCCTTCGATGGAGTGATGTCATTCGAGCACTAAAGGGTAAGGAGGTATGAAACAATATTGCAATACCAAGCAGAGGAACAAAACTTATCTTCAATCTAAATAATAAGTGCTTGATCATCAATATCCTCTATATGTCTGGATATATCCATGTGATTCCGTGTGATTTATCCTCGAAAGACCTCGAAATTCGATTCGGCTAATAGTTTTTCCGTGGACTTGACCTTTGACTAGCTTGGTGGGTTTCACTTCTAGATCAAATTATTGAATTTTAGCCAACCATCATCCTCTTCTCCCATCAATGTCTGGATGAACTAAAATTCCTTTAATAGAATTAGTTGGCACATAAGAAATTATCTTGGAATGCAATACATATATTCCAACCTTTGAGAGCCTTCACCATCAGGTATGATTTCTTCAAGTATATTACACCTTAATTCTGTGATCCCTGAGGTTTCTTTATCAAGAAAGCTATTATTGCCTCGAATCCTCCTCCTCGCTCTTTGGGTAAAAGTCCCACCACAATAGTATGCTCGAATAATCTAATGAAAAGATCAAGAATTCCCTTTTATAGTCCGGGATTTCTAAATAATCGCAGGTTTCCATATCCTTCTCTTCACATGTCAAATGATGCTTTAGCTTCAACGGTCCATTTCACTTCGCTTTGTCTCTTCTTCTCAACATATCTGTAATCATTTTAATTATTTCAACAAAATTGGGAACGAATCTTCTAAAAAAAGTTGATCTTTCCAAAAAAAATATTGAATCTTTTATGTTCCTAGGAATATTAAATGTGTCTATAGCCTCAACTCGCTTAGGGTCAACCTTGATTCATTCTTTTGACACTATATGACCCGAGAGATTACCTCTTGCATAGTGAAATGTGATTTCTTAGTATTAAGAGACACAAACCAAAATTTCTGCATTTTTTGAAGGTTTGCCCGAGGTGTAGTAGATGTTCTACATCAGAGTTAGAAAATAATAAATCATCAAGATAACAACAAATTTGTCTCTTTATCATCGATGAACGCCATGTCCATCACTCTCTAGAAAGTATCCCTGGCATTCATCAAACCAAATGGAATTTTATCATACATAAAAAAGTTCTACTGAAATGCGGTAAACGCAGCCTTTTCCCCCCTGCTGGTTCCCAAGGAAAACAATTTGATTGTATCCAAAAAACCATCAATCATGGACATTTTGTTAGCCCCAACCACCTTTCTAAAACATGATCCATTTTCAGGAGTGGGTAGTTGTCTTTGAGGGAAGACCAATTTAAGTTTCAAATCTACTCAGATCCTTATTTTGCCATTTTTATTTCTAATGGGGACTAAATTCACTACCCATTCAAAATACATGAGTGGGACAATAATTTTCATCGAAGTTTCGACTTCTATCACATGCAGTAGAATAGGATTTATCTATCTGACTTTCTTCCTGAAAGGTTGAATACCATGTTTTAGAGGAATCTTACGTTCAATAACAGGTATCATAAGTTTTTAGGTCATCATAAGACCAAGCAAAACATCCTTGTACTACCTAAGCAACTCAACGTACTTACTTTTCATTTGGTCTGGAAGTTATTTTGATATCTTGACCATTTTTGTATCTTCATTAGTTCCTATATTACAATATTCAACTTCTTCTAGTTGAGAACGTGAGGTAGACTTTAAAGGTATGTCATCCCGGTCAAACAACATTTCTAAAGGGATCGCCTATGGGAATCGGGTTGTTCTAAGAACAAGCATAATGGCTGGTTTGCTTTATCCTTGTCTTGGAATTTTTCCTGGGTCTCCTTCCTGCATAATCCAAGTTGTGGTCATTTTGGCTTTGATCTATGTGAGTTTCGCAGGAACTCATCAATCATCTCCTGAACTCGCTTAATTTGTTCGTCATCCTAACACCTGCTGTTGGATGTTGTTCTGGATCGGTTTGTGTCTCATCTCAATGTGGTATTTTAGTTTCAAGACATTGGGCGATATGAAGGTCGCAACAACCTTGGCTAAGGAATCAACTTGTTAGTTCTCCATTCTGGGAATATAATGTGCAAGATACCGTATATAATAAATATGCAGAACAAAAAAAATTTAGAAATGGAAAATAATGCGAATATAACCAAAGATAATCTCCACAATAACACGTAAATAATATGAGAACAACAACCTAAATAACACTTTGATTCAGAAAAGAAATAAGCCTGCTAAGCTCTTCGAGGGGAACTCTAATCGAAAGCAACGCCTCCACATAATAATCTCCAAGCTAGGTTTTTAATACCCTCTTTGGACCCCTTATTTATACTAAATATGTCTATTAAGAGAAACATCTAGAGGAAGATCCTCTAGAAGCAAAATCTTCATTAGGTTTTCTTACATCCGGGCCTTATTCTATTTTATTGAAAGGCCTTAATAATATTGACCCTTATTACATCAAAATATATTACTCTACCTACGCGAAGGATTAGGGAGATTAGGTCCCTAAAATACCCTCCCCCCTTAAAAACAACCTTTTCCTCAAGACTTGAGATGTGGAAACCATCAAAATGTTAGTCGGTTCCCAAGTGGCATCCGCTTGGAGTCATAATCGGACTAGCACTTCCTTGATGGTTCTCTCATGCGCGACACGGGCCACTTCCGTCCAAAACCGGCCATCGTAGCCAAAATGGATCTTCAACTAACTCGGTTGGTTTGAATTCACACTGGTTCCACCACCCTTCCTTCAAGCATGAAACATGAAAACAAGATGTAGCTTGGAGTTGTTGGGAAAAGCTAATTGATATGCCACTGTCCCACATGTTTGAGAATAGTGTAAGGACCATAAAATTTGGGCACTAGCTTCCAACAATGCTCTCAAATTTTGAGGGGAGTTTGTTTATATGGTTGCAGCCATAGAAACACTGGATCCCTCCTTTTGCAAATTGACATCTGGGGAAAGGGACCTTGATTTGCTTGCCGCTTCTGAAGTGTGATTATGTTCCATGACCAAGTTCTCTTTAAGGTATGAAGAATATCCTCTGGATCAGAAGTGTTTGGTCAACAACCTCGAACCTTCATGTTCGATAAGTATGACAGAATCGGCGGGGCTTCCGTCTATACCACTTCAAAAGGAGTCAGCGTGTAGCTGTATGGTATGTAGGCTATTGTACCACCATTCGCCTAAAACCATTTATCCCACTAGTGTTGTTTTTCTAGGCAAAGAACCTCGCATATGTTTCCAAACACTTGTTGACCGCTTTGACCATCCGTCTGGGATGATAAGATGAGCTAAGATACAATTGGGTGCCTTGCAGCTTGAAAAATTCTTGCTAAAAATTACTAGTGAAAGTTGGGTCATTTATAAAAACAATAGAGTTTGGTACGCCATGAAGCTTGAAGACCTAGTCCATGAATAATTTGAGCCACCGTGGATGTTGTAAATGGGTGGTGAAAAAGCACAAAAATGAGCATACTTGGAAAAGGCTTATCCACCACCACCATTATAACTAATTTATTCCCCGACGGTAAGCCCTCGTAATAAAGTCCATAGAGATATCCTTCCAAATAAAGTGTGGGAATTGGAAGCGGTTGAGTGTGCCCGTAGATTTGATCGCTTTCCTTGTTGTGTTGACACACCTCACATCTAGCGACAAACTTATGGATGTCCCATTTCATACCATCCCGAAAAATGTTTGACCTCCTCACATGTTTTGGTGAACCTTGAGTGCCCCACTCTGGGTGTAGCATGAAGCTCTGAGAGTACCATGGATTTGAGCTTGATTGTTTACTTAAATACAAGTGGCCTTATATCAAAAGCTCATCCGCTGCCGTGAGTACCGGGGAGCTGGAGCCTTGTCCGCAATTGCTAGACTATGCTGCAAACTGGGATCTTGAAGTCATTCCGGTGCAATGTACCAGTGTAACGGGTACAATGAAGGAAAGAGAAAAAAGGGATCCTTTAACTTCATATTTTCGACAATGCATCCCAGATGACATTGTCTCTTTACCTCTTGTAAAATGATCTCATAATCATAATATCAAAAAGAGCTTAGTCACCCATTTTGTTCCTCCGAGGAAATGAGTTGTTCCATAAAGCACTTGAGGATTTGATGGTCGGTCTTAATTTAGAAAGGTTCCAAGAGATAAGGATGCCATACCAACAACATGCAAAAATGACAACATTTCCTTTTCATAAAATGAATTGTCACAAATGTCACTCTAAAATTTATTTTCTAGTGAATTCCAAAGGCATACCATCTTGCATGAGCACGGCCCCAATTACTTTCCCGGAAGCATCGCATTCCAACACAAAGGTATTTGTGAAATCGAAGGCCGTAACCTGAAAGGTGCACATGGTTGTCTCTCAAGGTTTGGAAATCTTGAGTACCAGTTGGAGTCCAAGTGAGAGTTCTTTTTGAGAGCCGGAGAGGTGCTGCAATCTTTCCATAGTTCTTAACAAACCTACTATTGTAATTCCTCAGAAATTCAAAAATCCACTCTAATATTTTGATAGGTTTAAAATGCCTTTCATAGTTTCAATCTTTTTTTGGGTCCACCCCGATGCCATCCTTTCCACCGATGACCCAAGTATTCTATTTCTAAGGCACCAAAATCACATTTAGATTGTTTCAAGAAAAGTTGGTGTCGGGAGAGTAGGCGTGAGAACTTGATCCACATGAGAGATATTCATCCAGGTTTTTCTATAGATGAGGATATCATAAAAAAAACTAAGACAAAGTGGACGGAGAAAAGCATGGAAGACATGGTTCATGAGGGTCTGGAAGGTGGAGGGGTGTTAAGGCCAAAGGCATGACCAAAACTCATAGTGCCCCCCTCGCGAGTGTGGAAAGACCTGTCTTGGAACAAGGTCACTTTCATATGTATCCGGTGATAGCCCAAGTGAAGATCAAGTTTGTAAAGAATTGGGTGCCACCTAATTCATCCGTGGAGGTCATCAATGATAGGAATGAGAAATTTGTCTTGATGGTCAACGGGCTTTGTTGGAGAGCATGGAAGTCAGGTGGGACACATTCTCCAAGAACCTTCTATCTTCGCACTCATGACGATCTGAGACAAGTAAGGGCTCATAATTTAGTACCTAATGACGCCATGCCAAAGTAAGGGGAGTTCCCCGACCATTTTCTCAATTTCATTTTTTTTGTGCAAAGGGGTGGTGATATGGACGGATATTGGGGGGAAGGCTTCCTGGGACAAGGAGAATGGAATGATCATGAACACTGCGGGAAGGAGGGAGTCCTTAGGGAGTGGAAAATACCGTTTGATGTTTAGAAAGGAGGGCTTGGAGGTCTTGGGGCATTGGGGTTGTCTCTGTGGCTTGTATTGCATGGAGTTGGGCAATGACACCAGAATGACCTTTTTTGAGCATCTTTTCCATGCGATGGGAACTGATGACCTTAGGTGAACTAGCAGCGATGCCTTGGAATTTATATTTGTGACCGTCTTGGTTGAATTGCATGGTTAGGTTCTTAAAATCCATGAGAATGGGACCCAAAGTCCTTAGCCCATCTGGACCTTACACAATGTCGCAACCGCCCATGTCAATGACAAACATATGGGATTTTAGGTGGTAGTCACCGATTTGGAGACACACATTTTCACAGCGCCCGCCACATTTCATAGAACCACCATTGGCAATCATGATTTGGAAATTCTTGACAACATGGATGTAGCAATGGGTTTCCTGGGCAATGCAGCGATGAATAAAATTGTGGGTGCTGCCACTATCAACCAGAATGATGACCTTTAGGTGCTTGATGTAACCCATTAACTTGAGGGTCTGGGGGGCAGAGAAGCCGGTGAGAGCATTGAGGGAAATGATCGGTTCCACTTCCGGAGCGTTGGAGGGTGGGTTTATGTTAGTTATTTATGGTGACTCGGGCACAAGGGGAGTTTCAACATCCTCTTCCGGAATATCCTCAGAGATGGCCATAAAAGGTTTTTGATCCTTACATTTGTGGCCCAGGAAATATTTTTCGTCACAATTATACCAGAGGCCTTTGATTTGGCGTTCAACCATTTCAACCCTGGTCAATTTTTGGATCTTTAATGGGGCGGGGGGAGTAGTGGGGTTTACTAGTTTAGGGTGAGGGATAAAGGAAGGCTTACCGTTTTGAGAGGAAACAATTTGTTGTGCTTCTTTAGATTTTTTAGTAGCCTCCATCCAACTCCCAGGTTGAGCCATGAGGACATGGGCCCGAATATCCTCCTTGAGGCCACTGATAAAACACTCTCGAAAGAAATCATTAGTCATGCCCTCTGTTCAAAAAGCCAGGCGCTCAAATGCAACTATGAAGTCTTTTATTGTTCCTGATTGTTTCAATTTTTTCAAATGACCCAAATGGTTGGTGTCAGTGTCAAAGCGTTCATAAAGCTCAATCAAAAATTGGGTCCAAGCAATATACCCTTGATAGAAAGGTTTTCTCCATTGCCACCATTGCCAGCGTTCTTGATCTAGATGGAGAACACCATACCGTAGTTTTGCCAAGTCATCTGTAATGTTGTAGAGAGAGAAATAATGTTCCATTTGGGTGACCCAACGAGTGGGCTCTGAGCCATCAAATTTGGTTACATCCACCCACGGAAGGTGTATGTCCCGTTGAAAGTGATGGGGTTGAAAGGTATGGGAATGGGAAGAAGTTTCACCTTCAGTCTTTGTATGTGCGTCACGAAAAGGGTCATCGGTAGGGATCTTTAGTTTGGTGCAAAGTAATGCAAAGACAGATTCAAGATGGGTGGTTAGTTCTTGTTTGACTTCCTCCATTGCAGACTACATGGATGCATTTATGGTGGTATTGATGGATGTATCTCGGGAGGCAATAGTAGCACTGATTTGTTGCACTTATTTTTGGGTCTCGAGGAAACTAGATTGCAATGTGTTGAAGCGAGACTCCAGTTCTTGGCTACGGGTATGGGCCATGAGGATGGGTGAACTGAAAAGGGAGCAGGTGGGGTCAAAATGTTTTGCAGAAAAATGATATGGATGAATATGATAAGGGAGAAGAGATGAATCTAATGGAATAGGTCTCAAATAATGGTG